>SZWC01006905.1:65920-88150 GCA_023375785.1 Penium margaritaceum | reverse complement strand
GGAGGAGCTGGGACGAGGAAGGGGTGAAGGATGGGGGGAGGGGGAGGGGGGGAGCAACAGGGCATGCCGTACTGTTGAATTTGTTCAATTTGTTTCTCCCACTTTTGTGATACTTGATTTCGCCCAAAAACAGACCCTTCATAAATTTTGGGGTAATTCTCCCAATACCCACTCTTTCCAACCTCGTTCTTGAAATCCGCCCATACCCTGCTCAAGTACTCCAAGCGTGGACTCGGAGCGGGTCTCAGCGTGTGAGACCTCAAAGTTCCGAGTTTTTTAATTTTTGAGTTCTCGCACAACACGACACGACACGACACGACACGACACGACACGACACGACACGACACGACACGACACGACACGACACGACACGGCACGACACGATACGACACGTCAGTGTGTTTGCACACTGACGTGTCGTACGCGCACAGAGACGTGTGCGTGTGCGTGTGTGTGCAACAAACAGCACGGTCGTTTCTCGCCACGTCGGAGTGTGCTCGCCGTCGCGAGCGTAAAGTGCTTTGAAAGAGACTCCCCATGTTTTTATTTTCGCAGCTCTTTTTGTGTGTAGTCAAAATGTAGTTCCCAAAGTGGAGAAGTGACTCGCCCAAACCAGGGTTCTTTGAAGTACTTGCTCATCGGCAAATGAAAAGTAATTATTCTGAACAAAATCAGTGGACAGTACGGTGTCAAACCTGTGGTCAAGGGACGAACCACGGCCGAGTTTCACTTCGGAATGGCCTGATGCGGTCGAGCACTGACCTGGCCGTCGGCAACGCCAGCGCGGTGCAGCATGCCAACAAGTTGGTCGTAGGGCACCACGCTGCCGCTGCCCCTGGCTGCTGCTGCTGCTGCTGCTGTTGCTCCTGCTGCCGCAGCCCTGCTGCCACGGACTTACCGCTGCTGCGCCCTGCCTGCTGCAACAGCGGAGGATGACGCAGCGCAAACTCCGCCACCATGTTATCAAAGCCCCGCACCGCCAGCTCCAGCTCCCACCCGCTCAGACTGCGTCCCTCCTCCATCCCTTCCCCTACGCCTGCGGTCTCGTCCCTGTCCCTGCCCTCCTCAGCATCCCCTGCGGTGCGCTCTCTCGGCACACCGACGCACGCTGTGCCCATGTCCGTTCCGTCCCTTTTCCCGTCGCTCACATGCAAGCCAACCACATCCAGCCCCTTCTCCTGTCCCATAGCATGGTGGCGTGTAGCTTGCTGGCCCTCCTCCTCCTCCTCCTCCTGCCGCTGCTGCTGCTGCTGCTGCTGCTGCTCCTGCTGCTGCTGCTGCTGCTGCTGCTGCTGGAACTTTTGCTGTTGAACGACCATGAGTGGAGGTTTCAGCTCTGGCAGTGGATGGTGTTCCAACTGCTGCTGCGGCTGCTGCTTCAAAAGGAGCGGTTGGTGTGCTTGGTGTTGCTGCAGCTGCGATGTTGGCTGCTGTGCTCGCTGCTGATGCTGGGACAACTGCTGCAGAGCTGTGTGCTGCATCCACTGCTGTGCCTGCTGCTGCGACATCTCCTGCTGCTGCTGCTGCTGCTGCTGTTGGTGCTGATGCCTCTCCTGTTCCATCTGTTGCTCCTGCTGCTGCTGCAGAGGTGGCCGTAGCTGCTGGGTTACTAGCAGCTGTGTCGGTTGCAGAAGCTGCTGTTGCTGCTGCTGTTGCTGCTGTTGCTGCTGCTGTTGCTGCTGTTGCTGCTGCTGTTGCTGCTGTTGCTGCTGCTGTTGCTGCTGCTGTTGCTGGTCCTTCATGCGCAGTTGAGTCTGATGCTGCTGCAGATGCTCTTGGTTCTCCTGCTTCATCTGTTGCTGTTGCGGAGAGATCTGCTGCTGTGGCGGCGCTTGCTGCTGCTGTTGCGGCAAGGGTTGCTGCCACTGCTGCTGTTGAGCTAACTGCTGTGGCTGTTGCTGCTGTGCTTGAAGCTGTGCCTGCACCTGTGCCCGTGTGGTCAGCTGCAGAAGTACACGCTGCTGCTGCTGCTGCTGCTGCTGCTGCTGCTGCTGCTGCTGCTGTTGCTGCTGCTGCTGCTGTTGCAGCTGCTGCTGCTGCTGCTGCTGCTGCTGCTGCTGTTGCTGTGGATGCAGTGGCAGCTGTTGCGCCTGCAACAGCGGTTGAGAATCTGGATGCTGGTGTTGATGCTGGTGTTGATGCTGCTGTGGCTGCCCCAGTGCCTGTGACTGTCGGTGTGGTTGTGGCTGCAGCTGTTGCTCCAGTTGCTGCTGCGCCGGCTGCTGCTGCTGCTGCTGCTGCTGCTGCTGCTGCTGCTGCTGCTGCTGCTGCTGCTGCTGCTGCCGCTGCTGCAGCACTGGTGGCACCGGTGTCTGCTGCTGCACTGGTACCTGCTGTTGCACCTGTAGCTGTGGAGAAGAGTGTATGTTTGGTTGTGAACTCAACGGCACTACCACCTGTGGTTCTGGCTGCAGCTTCACCTGTGGCAGTTCCTGCTGCTGCGACCGCATTGGCTGCTGCTGCAAGCTCTCTTGAGGCAACGATTGGGACTGTGGCTGCTGCTGCTGCTGCTCCTGCTGCTGCTGCTGCTGGCTATGTGGTGGGGCTGTTGCTGGCGGAAGAGGCTGCTGTGGTAGCTGTGGCAGCTGGGTTGCCAATGGCAGCTGTGTTGGCTGTTGCTGCTGGGGCGGTTGTGGCTGCTGGGGCTGCAAGTGCAGCTGCTCCTGCTGCTGCTGCTGCTGCTGCTGCTGCTGCTGCTGCTGCTGCTGCTGCTGCTGCTGCTGCTGCTGCTGCTGCTGCTGCTGCTGCTGCTGCTGCTGCTGCTGCTGCAGACTTTGCTGCTGCTCCGTCTGATTGGTCGCTAGCTGTTTTGCCTGCTCCCCCTGTGTGTGCTGCTGAACCTCCTCCTTCAACATCGTCCTATGTTGCTGCGTCTGAAACGGATGCTCCGTCAAATGCTTTGACTGAGCGTCGTATTTCTGCTGCTCTGTGTGAGCCCGCTGCTCCAGCATCTCCGACTCATGCTGGAGTGCAGAAGGTGGCGCTGGCTGCAGCAGCTGCTGCTGCTGCTGCTGCTGCCGCCCCTGCTGTTGCTGTTGCTGCTGTTGTTGCTGCTGTTCCTGACCCTGCTGGTGCTGCCCCTGCTGCTTCTGCCCCTCCTCCTGCTGCTGCTGCTGCTGCCCCTGATGCTGCAGTTGCTTTAGCTGCTGCTGCTCCTCTGCTTGCAGTTGCTTTGGCAGCGGCTGCAGGGGCTGCGCAACAAGAGCCTCTGCTGCATCCTGCGACTGCTCCGCTGGCAGCAACTTGGCCTCCTCCTTGCCTCTGGACAGCGCAGGCGGTGCCGCCATCTTCATCTCTAGCGCCAACGTGCGCTCTGCATTGTGCTTGTGCTCCGCAGTCTGCCGTGGCTGGCCTGGCTGCGGCTGCGCTCGCTCCACCTCCCCCTGCACCTTCCCTCCCTGGACCTCTGACTCACCTTGCGACTGCCCAGTTGGTGGCTGCACGAATTGCGCAGGCGAGCTCTTTTCGGCATGTTCTGCATGCTCCTCTGGCTTTGTCAAACCCTGCTGATGCTGCTGTTGCGGCTGCTGCTGGCGCTGACCGTGCTCCTGCTGCTGCTGCTGATGCTGCATCTGCGGCTTGTGCTCCTGTGCCGTCTGCTGTGACTGCTGCTGTTGCTCCTTCTGTTGTTGCAGCAGCGGTGCCTCCTGCAACTGCTGTTGAGGCTGCTGCGGTGGCTCCTGTGGCTGCTCTGGCTGCTGTGATGGTTTCTCTTGCGTCTGCAAGTGTTGCTGCGGTAGTTGCGCCAGTGGCTGCTTCTGCTGCTCCGCCACCTCCTCCACCCTCTCCTCGTCCTGCTTCTGCTGCTGCTGCTGCTGCTGCTGCTGCTGATGCTGCTGCTGTTGCTGCTGCCCCTGCTCTTCCTCCTGATGCTGCTGCTGCTGCTGCGGACTGTTGGTGCTCACAGCACCACACTGTTGCTCTTCGCTGACCTGCACCTTGGACTGGGGGGCCTGTGAATTCTGACTCTGCTGCTCACTTTGCTCACCTACAGACTGCTGCTGCTGCTGCTGCTGCTGCTGCTGCTGCTGCTGCTGCTGCTGCTGCTCTAACGCCACTGGAGCCTGCTGCTCTTGTCCAGAATCTGCCTGTTGCTTCTCGAGCACCTTCCCTGCATCACCCTGCGTAGGCTGGTCCTGCTGCGATTCCTGCTGCTGCTGCTGCTGCTGCTGCTCCTGCTGCTGCTCTTGCTGCTGCTGCTGCTCCTGCTGCTGCTGCTGCTGCTGCTGCTGCTGCTGCTGCTGCTGCTGCTGCTGCTGCTGCTGCTGCTGCTGCTGCTGCTGCTGCCGCTGCTGTGGCAGCGACTGGAGCAGGGGAGGTAGCACCTTAGGCTGCTTCTGTTCATTCACGGTGTATTCATGTTTCCCATCTTCATGCTGCTGTTGCTGTCCCTCCTTCTCCTCCAGCTGCTGCTGCTGCCCATTCTGCTGTTGCTGCTGCAGGTGCTGCCCCTCCAGATTCGGCTGAACCTCGTTCGCGCTGCCTTGATGTTGCTGCTGCTGCTGCTGCTGCTGCTGCTGCTGCTGCTGCTGCTGCTGCTGCTGTTGCTGCTGCTGCTTCTGAGCATCCCTCTCCTGCTGATCCGACTCGTTCGCGTTCTGCTCTGATGGCTCTACATCCTTTCTCTCCGTCTCTTTCTTGGCCTCCTCGCCCTGCTCCACAAGCTGTCGCTGCTGCTGCTGCTGCTTCTCCTCCTCCTGCTTCTGCTGCTGTTCCAGGCGCTGCAAGTCTGGTGGCCGCCACTTGTCCTCATCCTGCCTGTCCTCTTGCTTTTCCTCTTGCTTGTCCTTTTGCTTGTCCTCTTGCTTGTCCTCTAGCTTGTCGTCTTGCTTATCCTCTCGCTTGTCTTCTCGCTTTTCCTCTTCCGCAACTTTCTCGTCTCCTTGTTTGCCCTCTTGGATATCTCGCCTGTCGCCCTGATCCTCCTCCGGCTTTTGTTGCTCCACCTCTCGCTTCACCTCCGCTTGGTCCGCCTGCTTCTCCTCTTGTATCCCTTTGCGCTTTTCCTCCCCCTTCGCTTGCTTCTCTTCCGGTGACTGCTCCTTCATCGTCAACACAACCACGTCGCTCACAGCGGCCGCTGCACCTCCCTCCCCCTCCGTGCAAGACTGGTCAACGCTCGCCCTGTCCCTCGCCGCCACCTCTTCCTCCACCTTGCTCGAGCATGTGCCGCCGCTATTCGCTTCCATAGAAACCAGAGCAGTTGTCGCAGCTTTCTCCGTCGCTTAGCGACGCTGCCGACTCCTACCTGATCCTTCGACTGCAGCTGGTGGTGCTGCTGCCGCTGCTGCTCGACTGGGCGGGAGATAACACCCGCGAGGGTGTCGGCAATGCCCTACCCCCGATTCTGTTGAGTACCAGACGTACACGAGTCCCTAATCTTTCCAAGTGGGTATTTTTGGGGTTAAGTAGTAACCAATGCAATCGGTTCGTTAGCCAAGAATCTAAGCTGACGTCAGACAATCCGCTGCACAAGCACTTCCGCGAGGGCAATTCTGTCTGTGTTCGGCGTTTTTGTCCACCGACAGCTCACCGCGTATTTTCCAGGTCTTTTTTCCTGCACTTCTTATTTCGTTCTCTTCTGAGAGCGCTGTCGCTCTCGCTGTCAAAAATCCTGCGCTTCGGTCGTCATAGTGGACAACCACAACGTTCCGGTTTTTTCGGGCTTTCAAGTTCTGGCTTTAAGGGCTAAACGAAGGGGCTGTTAGAAATGATTCTCGAAGTTGCCAGCTGGCGTATGAGCGCACTGCGGACAACAGAACGCATCCTCGTTGATTCATTGTTGCAGTCGTCTTAAAGCCTGCTACCGCAAACTGAGAAGCTTCTCGATGGTCTGAAAACCTAAATCGCTGTTCAAATGCATATATCGAAGCAATCTCAGAGGGGAAGTCGGGAATCGGGTTCATTACATCGAAGGAACATGCGTCAAAATTCCACTAAATTTTATACCGTCTGTGACAGCGACAGCGACAACGCCGCTGTCAAACCTTCTTGGTTTTCACTGGTTTTCAGGTGTTTTCACCACTTCTCATGGAAACCACCATGCGCGAGCTTGACAGCGACAGCGGCGACAGGGAGCGTTCCGTTCGATTTTGTCCACTTTTGAGTCTCGCTTTCGACTGGCCGGCAGCCAGCTGTCTTTTGTCGTAGGCGATGTACGGATTTGTCCTTTTGCAAAAACAGTCGCATGTTAGGAAACGTGAGACGACGTGCAGCATGTTCTTCCCGAGTCGCTGTTGGTCTTGACAGCGGCTCTCAGAAGAGAACGAAACATCTGTCGCGTCCAGACGACTGGCCCTCTCTATGCGCTATTCTTCTTGCGGAAGCGACTCCCAGTCCGAGAGAAACGTGCGAATCGGACGAACTTCGCGCAGTAAATAGGGTTTTTTCCTTAACAAATACCGGACAAAGCAAGCAAGCACATGGCTCGACCAACGACGTCTCGAACAAGAGGGGAACGTCGAGCAAAATGTGCTTGAGGCAGAAAACATGTTTAAACCAGGCCTCACTGTATTACTGCGTAACCCCGATGCACGCTTGCGTGCGGCCAATGCCACTACTTTTCATTACAAAAATAGCCCATCGTGTCGCAAGAACCGCGACATTCACTCGGATACTCGAGGAAAAACTCGCCAACTGCCCCGCCCTCAGTGGATACTGCCGAACTTTCCGGCAGCTTCAACCACTCTCATGAACCAACAAACAAAAGTATCACGACCTTCCGGTCGACTTGTCGACGCACCGAGATGAATCTGGAATTATTGAAGATGCATCTCGCATCTTCACCGTCAATTCTCGAACACACCCGACTTCTCAGCGGACCTTCTCAAATCCGACCACTCGCGATGCGACTTTGCACGCCTCGCTCAACAATCTACCCAACAACCCCGACTATGTTTCATTCGTAGCTCGACACTTATATATACATATATATATATATATATGTATATGTTCGATCATTTCGGCACTTGTCATCGAAGTACACTTACCCCTAATTATAAATTGCTCAAGTGTCCCAAATTCGAAGTCGTGTTCTGCCTCGCAACTTGTACATGTTCACCATCTACGCTCCGTTCGGCATAACAGTTGGTATCAGAGAGCAAAGATGTTGGAGGGCATCCGACTACTTTACCCATCCTGAGGACTACCTCGCATAAGCTGTCACCGCATCTCGCACATCAAGACTTTGCAGACTTAGCGACTGTTGGTTTATGTGGCTTCCACCCGTCACGAGCGACGACCGTGGTGATTATCTGTATACCCCGTACTGATGGTATGGAGCAGCAGTACCTGCTGCTCCATACCACCAGTACGGGGTATACAGATAATCACCACGGTATTGCAGAGCACGAGGACATGATCCCTCATGCAGACGCAGCTGGCATTGGAGCACCGACGAGCGGTGGCTCCATGCACTAGCAGCGGCCAGACAGCTGCCATGACATCCCGGGTGCTTGCCGGGGTCCTTTGTGGTTTTTCTGCAAATGTTAGAGTTTTCTCAGTGAGCTGGCTCTAGAGCCCGTCTTGCATGTTTTGCATTGTCTGTCCACCGATCGATGCCGGAATTGTGCGTGTGGCCTTTCTTAGCGTCCGACTTGAGATTTTACATCTCTACATTCAGACAATGATGCGTTTGGAAACCTGTGCGCAGGCTTAGGGCCAAAACAGTGGTTTTGGACCAGTTTTAGGACAAACTGACACTGTCGCGTAAGTCACCTGTCTTGTGCCGCGACAGCTATTTATGTTGTATGCTTGTCAGTTGTCATCTCTGTACAATTATGTTCAATTTGAGCTTCCTAACACTCTCTACGTGTCACTACTCAGACACTTACTATTTCGTGCATGGCTTGTGACTGTCATCACACACTGACACAGCACTAACGCTTAGTTAAGTTCAAGCGGTTACAAAGATTATAGGAAGTTTCTCACGGCATCACAGCAAACGAGCCACAGCTCGTTGTGTTGTATAGCAGAGACGCATCAGTAGTAGGAGCAACACTGAGTGGCTACAGTTGCAGCCACCCATAGCAGCAGAAGCAAATCCCCGAGGTATCCACAATGACTACGAGGTAGCGGAGACAACGGCGACAGCTACAAGCAACAGCAGCCGTAGCTGCAACGAAGGCGGGAAGCATCTTTAGCGGGAGTGGCTGGGACAATAGCCACACCGAACAGCAACAGCAGCACCGAGTGGCAGTAGTAGCCATGTCTAGCTACTGGCCTGTGCACAAAACAAAAAGGGGAGGAGAAGCAGCTCATAGAAGCCGCTTGCACCGGTGGCTACGAGCAGTGGCAATGCGTAGTGGCGGCAGCAACTTGTAGCAGTGGCGGTATCAGCAATAGCGAGCAGCAATAGCAGGCGCGGTAGAAGTAGCAAACAGTAGTAGTGGCAACTATAGCACCGGGTGCAGAGGACAGTAGCCTCAGTAGTAGTACTTGTGTCAGCATCATCGGCGGTGATCAGCTAGAGAAATAGCGGCAGCTGCAAGCAACTACAGTAGTAGCGGCGGTAGGCAGCAGGCGTAGCGGCTACACCAACAATAGCGGAGGCGATGGCTGGTAGTTCTAATGTGCCGCCGTAGCTGCACACGCGTGTAGTAGCAGCAGCACCATGCGCAACAAAGGCAGATGCAGCGGTAGCAGCCACCACTTCTCCTCGCTTGTAGCGCAAAGCTACGAGGTAGCTTTGCGCTGCAAGCTACGAGCTTGCTCAACAGGGTTGCTCGAGGGGAGGTTCGAGCCTACACTAAAAAAAGAAAGGGAGGTGGAGAGGATAAGGGGACGTCCTCGAGTGGGGCATCCCAGAAAAACCCCAAAAGGGGCACTCGAGAAGGTGGTACCTAAGAAGAGAACAAGGGGGGTCCTCAAGTGAGGCACTCAAGAAATACTTCGAGAATGGGTACCCCACTTAGACTGAGCGTTCGGTGAACAAAAAAAAAGAGGAATAAAAGAGGAGGTGGCCGGGGGTTCACAGCCATCGGTTGGTGACGGCGACCGGCGTAGTAGCAACAGTCGTAGCTGTAGCGGCACCACCAGAAGCGTTACCAGTTGCTAGAAGTGTGGAGGGGACCACCGGCGTCAGGCATTGAAAGCGGCTGTAGGTAGCAGCGATAGCAATAGCAACACCGATGGCGACTTAGGGTCGCACATTGCGTTAGTCACGCGATAGTACCATAGCAATTGCATAGCAGTCACACAGTAGCGCACCACCAATTTGGTGGTGGCTGTCCTCGTGACAGCATCCTAGCATGTCTGAGAGACTGTGTTTGATCGCCATTCTTCACCTGTGGCTTTCTGCCAGTGGGAGCCACTACACTGTGCACTCACCCACACCAGGCTTTAGAGATGAGCACACTAGCGTGACAGTGGAGTGGAATCGGTGCCATCGTTGGCGCCGGTACTCCGTGCATGGCAGGCGCCGAGTCCACGCTGGCAGTTGCAATTGTGACACACGACTCAAGCGTCTACCGGCTTTTCCTGTTACCATTGTGGCGATCAGCACAATGGTTGGCGCCAGTGTCGCAAGCGTCCTATCAGGTGGCAACCGCCATGGATTTGGTCCCGCCCTTCGTCTTCACCATTTGACTCAAAGACGTTGTCACCCGATACCGTGGCACCCCTCAGTGGAGCTATGGCAGTGTTGTTCGCCAAGTTCCAAGGTCTAAAGCGCATGGTTCAACAGCTCACAGACCATGTAGGCTCTGAGCAGTGCGTTGCCACTATGCCGCTACAAACACCCTCGTCCTCCTCTACATCCACACCTCCGACAGTGTCATCATCTTACGGTCCCACACCACCCGACCTCAGCTCCACATCCGACGCCCTCCGCTCTGTCCTGGAGTCAGTCGGATTCATCGCGACTTCTGACCCCGTCGCTCTCTTAGTTGTCCCTTCTGACGGCACCCCTCGTGCACACAAATGCCGTGCGAGATAATAGATGGCACGACTGGCTAGACGTGCCCTGTCATCAGCTAGAGCGCCAAAAACAGCAGCAAGAGTAGTGATAGACGTTGCGGAGGAGCCGATTCCATCATCCTCGGTTACGAGATTGGTATGTCATCCCCTTTCAACTTCTGCAGGTGTGTCGGTCATGGGGGGGATGGAGTATCCGCCGACAACTACCATGGAGCCGAGGAATGAGGCAGTAGACGGAGGCTAACGACACATTGATTTGGTGCATCATCTGGAGGAGACATACGCTATCGTTATGGTGGAGGACTGTATGTCCAAGGAGGAGTGATCTAATGCTGAGTGACCGCAAGAGATCGAGTTGGATCTTACAACCAACGTGTCGGAGGGAGTGCGAGAGGCAGCAGAAACCATTGATATCCTGACAATGGCCGGGACGATAGGAGGTGCTACGGCGGTGGCAAGGGTTGAGAGCCGTCTCCCTCGTCCTCGGTCACGGGATTGGTACGCCACACCCTCCTGGTTTTACTACCAGTCCATCAGCTGGTGGATGGTTGGAATGCTCACCGGCAACCACAGAACAGCACAAGATTGATGCGCTAGGCAGATTTGGATGGTGGGAGCATGTGGCTGGGGGCCGCCCGGAGGGGCCTGCCGTACCTTGTGACGATGACGAGTCGTACATGGGGGATTGGTCAGACACAAAGCCGGTGATAGACGTAAAGGCCCAGTGTGCTGCCGTATTTGCAATAGTTGTAGCACGAGTGTAAGATGACCCCTATACGATGGCATGCGTCCGTGTGTGCGATACGTCGGTGGCACCTGATGAGCTTGCAGCGACAACCATGGTGGACGCAGATCGAGCTGCGGACCTCCGTCTCATGGGTGCCGTGACCAGCGTTGCTGACACCATGGGAATTCTAGCCGATGACATAGCTGTATTTCCCGAGCACGACCGCCTGAGCTCCGTTATGGATGCTCAAGAGGCAGCCGTGGCTGGTGCGAAGGCACATATGCAGAGTCTCATGGCCGAGCTACGGGAGGCCAGTAGCCGCTGTTACATCACGGATGTTCCAGTACGACGAACTGGCAAGGAGTGTGTGAAAGATGTACACCGATGTCTCGAGGTAGCTCAGTGGTCTTTGCAGGATGCACGTCTGGGATGAGCGGACCTCAATCAGAGGATGGATGATAGGCTGCACACCGGGGGTCGGGAGGAGCACCACGGTACTGAGCGCACCTTCGATGACCACGACGACGCCACGGATGCAGATGTACCTACAAATGTTGACGTCCGGCCAGTAGCTGACGGCTGAGAAATATGAATGTCACCAGTAGCAGGTGCCTTCGCAGCACCCATTCCTACAGTCCCATACGATTTATGTGGCCACTCATTGACTCGTGCCTACACCCTCCCAACAGCTCGTGTTAAGGCGACACTTTAGTCGATGACTGACGTAGAGGACGTCGACTTGTGCGGCGAGCAGGTGTAGCTCCACTCCTTCCTATGGGATGAAACCGTGAAGTTAGAGGAGGCCGCGAATTGCACCGACGTACACGTGGTAGAGGTCCAACTTCAGATCCATGTTGCAACTGATTACTTTCATGCCGTAGATGCAGCGGGCCGTTCGTCTACCGTGTCAGAGCTCGTCAAGCTCCACATGCGCCTCGATGCTGCGGAGGCCACGAGGATATGTGCAACTCAACAGTTGGAGGCCATACAGAAGGTGATTGTTTTGGAGGAGGCCCTCAACACTGTACTAATCAGATGAGCAGGTGACAACAACAATGACGAATATGACAATGACGACGACAACGACAGCGACGACTACGCTCCGGGGTGAGGCTATGCGCGAGCACATCCCACAAGCATCGTCGTCACCCTTGCTATTGCCGTGTAGGGGTATGTGGCCATGGGGGAGTCGTCCTCCCTCCTCGAGGATTATGTTGGGAGCAGCCATCAGCTTTGCTGGTGCTGTCAACCTCTGCAGTCGAGGGGGAGTGTTAGTGTGTGGGCTCTGGCTTGACACCATTATTTGGACATCGTGGTTACTTTGGATGTGGCATGATACTGTGGTCGATGTTAAGCTGGTCGAGACCCGTGCACTTGGTGAGTTGCACTCGTGTGACGTGGAGACCCATTCCCTCCATGTGTTATGTATGCTCCATGCATGCGAGCACGTGTGGTCGAGATCCGGACCTCGGAGACATGTTCCAGAGTCATTAGGAGACCTTGCTGCTTTGTACCTCTTGTGTGATGTTTGGCACATGGGTGCGTGATTTATGTCTTGATCAGTCGAGTCCCAGGCACTTGGTGAGTTACACCACTGTCACGAGGAGATCTAGTATTCTGGTTGGTACTTACGATAGACAGCGAGTCTAGCCCCTCACTCGTCATTCAAGTGACGATTGTACCAGCCAGGGGGAGAGTTGATTTATGTGGCTTCCACCCGTCACGAGCGCCGACCCTGGTGATTATCTGTATACCCCGTACTGGTGGTATGGAACAACAGTACTGGAGAGCACGATGACATGATCCCTCATGCAAACGCAATTGGCGCTGGAGCACGGACGAGTGGTGGCTCCATGCTCCAGCAGATGCCAGATAGTTGCCACGACATCTAGGTGCTTCCCTGGGTCCTTTGCGGTTTTTCTTCTGATGCTAGGGTTTTCTTGGTGGACTGGCTCTTGAGCATGATTTGCATTTTTTGCATTGTCTATCCACTGATTGATGTCAAAGTTGAGCGTGTGACCTGTCTTAGCGTCTGGCTGAAGATTCTGCATCTTTAGGTTCATACAGTGATGTGTTTGGATACATGTGTGCAGGTTTACGGCTAAAACAGTGGTTTGGGACCGGTTTTAGGACAAACTGACACTGTCGCGTGTGTCACCTATTGTGCGCCGTGACAACTCTTTATGCTGTATGCTTGTCGGTTGTCATTTCTCTTTGCAATTATGTTCAATTTGAGCTTCCTGACACTTTGTACTTGTTCCTACCCAGACCCTTACAGTTTTGTGCATGACTTGTGATTATCATCATACACTAACTCAACATAGACGATTAATAAAGTGCAAGCGGTTAGGGATGTTCTAGGAATTTTCTCACGACGTGAGATGAGCGAGCACAACCGACGGCCAGCAGTGGGTCTTCGGCAACAAATTTCGCGATGGAGGAGCAGAACTTGCTGATGCACGTGAACCCCAAAGAGACAGCGAATGCTGGCGTGGGAGGCTATACGATAGCTGGAACAATCCCTACGGTTTCGAAGAGCGATCCGGTCGCGGACCCAACGGCGACAAACCAGTCGTCCCTACCAACAGCCTTGATGACGACAGCAGGGATGACAGGTGGCACTGGACAACAAGCGTGGATCAACAACGAACTAACGAACCAGATCTCCGCGCTTGGGGGGATCAATAACCACCTGCTCCAATAACTCAACATCGCGATGGAGGCTCTTTCCAATGCAAGCGCGCGTGACGTGGTGCTCGTCGAGAGAAATTCCCAATTCTCGAGCGAACCCAAAATTCGTCCCGCTCCAGCAGAACCGTTTGATCCTGCAAACTCAAAAGGACCGATGGTTTGGATGTAGCTGATGAGTTTGGAGGTGTACTTCACCACTGCTGGGGTCAACGACGATTAGAGAAAATTGACCTCGCGGCTGCACTTTTGCGTGGCACGGCACTAAGTTGGTGGTCCAACCTAAAGACCATCCAACGGGAACAGGAGACCGACGGAGCCTCGTCAACAACCAACAGCGCCCATCTCATATCGTCGACCAGAGGCCTTCTACCGTTGGAGCAGATCAACCCAGAGTGGCAAGACGCGCTAATGCCACCAACCGCCTGGGATGAGTTTTCACGCAAGATGCTCGCACGCTTTGGATGACTGAATGGGAAGTCTGGCACATGGTACAAGCTCCAGCATCTACATCAACAGTCTAGCATGGCCAAGTACAAGCGGAGATTCCGTGAGATCATCACCGGAGCACAAATCATCCTCGACAAACTCTGTTTCTATTAGAACAACAACCTCAAGTGAGATATCCGGCGAGCAATCATTATTTTTGGCATCCAAAACCACTTATCGCGGATGATCGCAATAGTAGAAAGGATGGGCAGCACCAACTACAACAGCGCAGACAATGTTGCTGAGGAACAGTCATATTGTTTCCTGGCGGTGACTGTTATTGTCTTCACTTTGAAGTGCGACATGTTTGAGAACCAGTAAACCACCCCAAGAAGTGCATCAAACCCCTCTGGTTTTTCAGGAAACCCTACCATGAATTCCATAAAAATATCCTACCATGAATCTTTTGGTAACAATAGTGATTGAAGAAAACTTGGGGGTTTGGTTTTTCTCGACTTGTGGTGTTGGTACATGTCAGATGATTTGTAATACTTTGCTACTTCACTTTGCATACTTTTTCACCAGTATTCCTTCACAAGAAGATTCAAGGCCTTGTCTTCACTGAAGTATGTACCTCTACCAGTGTCATGAAACTCCTCAATTAGCATTTACCATACGTTGCCATTGGGTGACATGATGACTTGGCGAGTGAATCGTCTTTGCCAATCTTATTTTCTAAACCAAAACTTGGTCAATTTGTACCCACTATTATCCCTTTGTACATCCTTGTAAGGTACACCTTCATTTGACAAGGAATGTGTTAATCTCAGCAATCAAGTCTGGTCACCGACATGGAGCATTTATGGGGTTTCTCCTTTGCGGTCAACATTTGATGTCAGAATCAAAGATAGACACGAAGAAATCCATCCATTGATTTTGTTAATGACTCATATTTGTCACGATCTCAAGCTTTTTCGGTGGTTCTCAGTGCCAATCATAGACCTTAGGTGGTCCAAGTAACACCATCATGTCTTGAATGTGTGCATGATTGCCAGCATATTTTCTTTTTTGCACTGCGTAATTTAGCTCTTGCTCGCGTAGTTTGCGTAAAACATACGTAGTGGTTGCTTGCTATCGCCGTTGTCTTGGAGGAGAAATGTTCTAATTGCTTCATCGGACGCATTGGTGGCCATGATGTATTATACCTCTCGATATGGCACTTGTAAGACTGGCACCCATGACAGTGAATGTATCAAATGATTGAAAACTTGTTATTTTCTATCTTTCCAACTCCATTCAGTAGTTTTATGAGTGAGATTGTAAAGAGGTGTTGACACTCTTGCATCATCCTCTGTAAGTGAATGATAGCAATTGCAGAACCCATAAACTTGGACATCTCAAATGTTGGTCAATGCCGTCCGATCAATGACTACCTCCACCTTTTTTGGGTCCATAGTGGTTTGTCCGTCATGTTGATGTAGCCCAAAGCCTCTGTCAAATGGCAAACCAAGTTTCACCTTGAGAATTTTCCATAAAACGTTTCTCTGTCAGAGATCTTTACCATGCTCCTTTTCTGTGCCGGTGTACACTATGATATCATCAAGGCAAAAAATGACAAAGTCGTTGAGGAATGTTCTTATTCATTGTCCATTACACCCATAAACCTTATCAGGGCATATTTGAGTAAAAAAACATGACGATGAGCTCGAACTGCCTATAGTAGGTGTAGAATCCCGTCTTCTTAATGTCATTATTAGGTACGTGAATCTAATGATAACCCCTTTATAAGGACAATTTGGTGAGACTCTCACTCTTTTTTAGTTGGTCAAAAGTTTGTTTCCTCGCAAAAGAAGGTAGCGGTTCTGTTCACAGTTTTATTTTTCACAAAGAGCATCGGAGGTGTGTATAGTGACATGGATGACCTGATAAACCCCTAATTAGGTGATGCAAACTGGGAAAGCCCTCGGAGAGGTGATCAGGCTGACTAAGAGCCGCCTAGGTGGGAACAACTGTTCATGAGACGGAGTTGCAGGTTGCACAGGCAGAAATTACGGAAGAAAATGTAGATTTGCAGAGAATGTGAATGTCTGAATGGACTCTTGGATGAGAAATTACATGATCACAGATTTCTAGCAAGCCCTTACATGCCTCATTTGGCCAAGGGAGCACTGAGACACACTCTATTACAGTTGATCCTCTATCAGACTCTCCTAGCCTGGCTGGATGAGCGGCAGTCATCTTGTCATGCATGAGGAGTATGTCTCCCACTACTTGTACGCACAATAATCATGGACTGCTCCTTCTTTGAAGTCTCCTGTAGGTGCACCAGCCATATTTTCCCCTTGAAGGCCAATCTCAGCCATCCACATCTATAATGCTTGCCGCCTTTTGTGCTGAAGGTGCTCAGGTTGCCACTTGAACCTGACCCACAATCTCCAAACTTTGGAAATCCATATCTCAATCAAACAGACTCTGAATTGAGTTCCGTAAATTGTGTTGGAACATGTGAAACTTCCTATATGCAGCTGCGGTATTAAGCTATTTTTATTGAGCAACCCATTTTGTCACTTTCTGGCACCCTCATCTCCATCATGAAGCATCTTGTTCAACAACCTTTTCAACTCGGTCATTTTGTGGCCGCTCGCCCGATATTTCTGTTCCACCATTGGTCTACTTTCTAGCTTCAGGTTTACCTAGTAGTGATGCGGCATTGGATAGGTAGCTCTCGGGGAGGTTTTTGGAAAAAAAAAACCTTCAAATTGTGGATGATATGTGATTACACCTCTAGAATTCCTGCAAAATTCACGGGTGTCGAGGCCATTGAGGCTTTTCAATCTATTGTTTTTATATACAGCTCTCTTGCTCCCATCTCCTGGCTCCACGTAGAAAAGCCATAGCTGAACTCACGTCGCATGTTCCTCTTGGCCACGTTCAGTGATATCGTCGTCGTGTATTGCGTTGTGGCGGCTAATTATTCCTATGTTGCTTCTCCTAACCACAGATACATCTTTGGTCACTTGATCAGAGGCCAATATCTCTTTCTTCCATCAATTAAAATTTGAAGTGATTAATAAATTACAAGATCTGTAGTCATTCATCGATTTTTTCTCTCAAACATCCCTGGTTTGGTCTTGAAATCCAGTTTGCAAACCATGTCGTTGCTCACAAAACTAAGAGATAACTCCCCATCAAGTAACGCAACTTCCGTTTCCTTAATCATACAACCTCTCTGTTGCACCCATAGCAATGTCGTCAATTGGTCATCTTTTCATCAGTGATCTAACATTTCAATATCATGAATCCTTGTTTGTCTTTTTTAGAGCCGTTTAGATGGGTGATCAATCGGCACAGAGGTTTGTGAGAAAAGAAGAGTCTTGTCATCTATTCCATTCCTTTTCCATCCTTTGATATTTCAGTTACTTCCTCTATTTTAGGAATGTCGTTGCCGCTTTCAAAAGTTGCATGACATGTGGCATGACTTCCTACAGGTTAAGCACAGCCGTTGGTCTTGCTAATCGATGATGTTGATCTCCATCGGACTGGATATCTCTGTTGGCTAGGGCTTCTTTGGCCACAGTAAGAAGTGTGAGTTTGCGGTTACCAGGTGTTTTATTCCTTCATCTCAGCATGAAATTCAGACCTGTTGATCTGGTCAGCCACTGCGATCATGTGCAGAATGTGGTCTTGAATTCTAAATGTTGAAAATACCCGTCAAATATCGCGCTTGAGGCCATTGTAGTAGACAAAACATAGTTCATGGGGGTTATATCAGTGCTGGTTATGGTTTTTTGGAAATACGGTGTGTACTCTGTCATGTTGGACTATCCACAAAGCCACTGCAACATGTACCATGCATCAGTCTTCCTGTTTTGTTTTTCAGAATGTGTGAGAGCGGCACTAGCAAAGTCACTTAAATCCCTTGATCAAGTCAGAGAACAGGGCATAATAACCCTTCTTCACAATCCGCAAGGAGGTTGGTGACGCCCTATCTAGCGCTTGAAAAATAGGACTCCCTTGCCCGTCCATTTGAAATCTAAAACGAGACTGCCCACTCGCTTCACCATGCTCGATTGGCGGCATGCGCCGCTGATTGAGCGAAGCGAGGTGGGGCATATCAACCTCCTCTTGATTCTCTCTCCCATGTGAGTATTGTGCGGGAGCGATTATTCCCCCCAGTTTTATGTTTGGCGCGGGCTCCGCCCACACCAAAAATAAAACCTTGTATCATACTAGGATTTATGTGTTGAAAAGGAAGGGGTAATCGCTCCCTAGCGATTGAGCAAAACCGCCCTTCTTTCATTCTATTTTCACACACAAGCCCCCAAGTTCACTTCACAAACCCCTACCCAGACCCTACCTCAAATTACATACAGGATTTTAGGGTTTTAGTTTTGCGCAAGCTCCTGGTGAGCCCCGCGGTAGCGGGGCCCAGAAGGTTCCCTTTCAATGCATGGAAAGTCTTGGATCCCCCATGCAAACCACACGCAAAACCCACCTCAAACATTTAGAAACCCCTCAAAAGAGGGGTTTGTGAATGGTTAAAACAAATACCAATGTCAGCATGTCAACTCTGCATTGCATGCATCATGAACATGTTGTTTTTTCTCGTTGTTCATGGGTAAAACATCAATATTATCAGGACATCGGGTAGGGCAGTCTTAACATCCTTCACACGAGGAGAAGTATTACTTTCTCACGGTCGCCAGGTAGGACATACACACTTTCAAATTTCATTGGCAATCCCTACATGAACCCCAGAGAATATTGCCATGCCATATTGATGCACTCAAGAGGGAGAACACATGTTGTTGACAATGTGAGACCGGTTGCGAGAACCATTGATTGGGTTCTGTTGGTCTCCTACTGTTGTTGGATGTCCTTTTAGATCCAACAACCAACTTAACGAAAAATAGAGTTCGCAAAATAAATGATCTTTTGGTCAGTTTTTACCGTAGAAATGGTGAATTATACTTTCAAACTTGTCAGTCACAAACGAACTGTCAATCTTTTAGAATCTACAGGATTGAACGGATTGGAAAGTGCTGGAAGGATTTTGGATTCACTGAAGACTTAGTTGCTCTTGCCGGTGAGCATTGCTTCCCACACACACATTATGTAGCTCCTCCATTACTGGGGCAAGTTATTGGAGAAAATGGTCGTTGAGGCTCTTGATTCACAAAGAAGATTTGAACAGGTCATCATTAAGGCAAGCCTGTCAACCGGTGCCTCCTCAAATCATGCCAGATGTCACCCGAGGGGCAATGGCAGAGACGAGAGGGTCACGGCTACTGTCTGAGCCGAGAAATTTGTTAGTGCTAAGCTGGTTTTTGCAAAGCAGGTCACGGCTACTGTCTGGGTTTCCAAGAGAACATCGTGGATCACTCGGTGCTGTTTCTCAGTCACTATATTATTCACCTGGTTACCCTCGCTTGTTTCCATGTGCGCTTGCTCCTTTTACCATTGTTGTTATGATGCTTGTAATATTCTCCACGATAGAAATGCCTGGAAGGTCTGTGCAAGGTTGTTGCCTGGGAGTAAATTTGCATTTTTCTCCTCTAGCATCATTGCGCTCTGATACCAATTGTTACATGGCAAAGAATGATCTATGAAAATGGGACACTGGAGTAGTTTGTAGTTAGTAGTAAGTTTACTTCGATGACAAGTGTCAAAATTGTTTTGCACACACATGCAAAAGCTGAAACAAGAATGAGGCATACATGAGGTATTGGACACTTAACTTGAGTGACGCGATTTGGCACATGCAATATCTCTTTGTGAGCAACTCTTTTCAGAAACTCCAGCAAGAAGTTGGGGGATTTTGAGAATATAAGTGCGCACCTAAATGAAAGTCAAGCACCATTCAGAATTTGACCGAACGGTGTCGAAAGATCGATACAATTCATGATAGTTCTGTCTTCAAGGTTGTACACGGTTCCTATCCATGGAGATTCAGGGGGGTCTAGATCCGTGGTACGGGTTCGCCACTTGGATCTGGAACGGAGTAATGGAACATTGGATTCACGGATCCTTGTATACACAGGTCTGTGGATTTTAATTATCATGCATGTCAAAATACCACTAACCATGAGTTTCACAATTTCATTGTTTCAGTCTACTCAGAGCATGAATGGTTAGGCTTCACTTCTCCCCACATGTTGTAAAATTACACACTAATATTCATGGAACAATGATTTCAATGAAGCACAAACACTAACTTTCCAGTGAATTGTCTTCAACATGTCATCATGTCCCTAATGCCAAGTGAAATTCTCAGCATGTTCAGCTATCCCTCCCTTTCCACTTTTACCTACACCCTCACCATCCCCTCCGAGTTATGGTTAATCATCCCCTTTTAATACACTACAATACCTGTGTATAGTGCAACCTGTTTAAGTATAGTTCCCAGAAGCTTACATCGAGATGTTCACTTCTTTTAACATTGGGTGTTAAGTGGAAGTCAAAATGTTCAGTCCATATTTCTGAATTGAATTTGTGTGGTTCAAAAGGAATTTTCATGCATTGTAATTTTTTGTAGGAAGCCTACTTATGGCCCTTGAATTATGCATGGGCTGTTTTCTCTGTCGTATTCCTCGTACATAAAGTGTGTGGTCCGAATTGCCCTGTTTCCTTTGATAAACATCCATATGACAACTTGGGGTAAATTCCAGATAGGGTTAGGGTTGCCATTTTCTCGAATATGCCCCCCTCCCCCTCCCCATCCCCCCCCCCCTCCCCGCAAACCCCCTAATATATTGGGGAAGTGTATTGGGGAGTGTATTGGGAGGACAAGATTTTTTTGGACTTGTGTAACGGCAGGTCCGTACCTCCCTCCGAACAGACTAGTTTTTAATAAGAAGGCTCCCTCAGCTACACTCTCCAATACACCATCCCAATGTACTTTTAACTGTCGGGGGAGAGGGGGATCTGGATACAAGCCTCCCCCCCCCCCTTCCCCCGATGTGGACGTGTGTCTTCCGGGAGTGTAACTGGAAGTGTATCTGGTAGACAGTGTACATCGACATTAAGTACTCGTAACCCGTTGGTTTCAAGCATCCGACGTCTCTCTCTCTGTCTATTTAACCAGCTATAAAGTTGTACACAAGCAGTTTAGTGTACTTGCCACAATGGGATCCCAACTGGACCTCCCCCATCCCTCCCCCCCGCAAACCCCCTAGTGTATTGGGCAAGTGTATTGGGGGGAAGACGTTTTTTTTTTACTTGTGTAACGCCAGGTCCGCACCTCCCTCCAAATACACTAGTTAAAAAAAGAAGGCTCCTCCAGCTACACTCTCCAATACACCAATCCAATACACTTTTACCTGGGGGGGGGGGGATCTGGATACAAGGACCCCCCTCCTGAAGTGAAAGAGTGTATTGCGGGAGTGTAGCTGGGAGTGTATCTGGTAGACGGAAAAAAACAGACTTGTGTACATCTACATTAATTACTCGTAAGCCGTCGATTACAAGAATCTGATGTCTCTATCTTTGCCTACGTAACTAGCTATCAAGCTGT
This sequence comes from Penium margaritaceum, assembly GCA_023375785.1. NCBI lineage: Eukaryota > Viridiplantae > Streptophyta > Zygnematophyceae > Desmidiales > Peniaceae > Penium > Penium margaritaceum. The sequence continues at coordinate 66,878 of SZWC01006905.1, read as the reverse complement.
ACACAAACAGTTTAGTGTACTTTGACTCTGCCACAATGGGGTCCCAACTGGACCCCCCTCCCCCCCCCCCCCCCCCCCTCAAACTCCCTGGTGTATTGGAGAAGTGTATTGAGGAGTGTATTGGGGGGAAGAGGTTTTTTGGGACTTGTGTAACGGCAGGTCCGCACCTCCCTCCAAATACACTAGTTAAAAAAAGAAGGCTCCCCCAGCTACACTCTCCAATACAGCAACCCAGTACACTTTTACCTGTAGGGAGGGGAGATCTGGATACAAGGACCCCCATCCCCAAAGTGAAAGAGTGTATTGCGGGAGTGTAGCTGGAAGTGTATCTGGTAGAAAGAAAAAAAACAGACTTGCGTACACCTACATTAATTACTTGTAAGTCGTCGATTACAAGCATCCGCCATCTCTCTCTTTGTATACATAACCAGCTATAAGGTTGTACACAAACTGTTTAGTGTACTTTGATTCCGCCACAATTGGATCCCAACTGGACCCCCCCCCCTCCCCCGTAAACCCCCTAGTGTATTCGAGAAGTGTATTGGGGAGTGTATTAGGAGGACAAGGTTTTTTCTGACTTGTGTAACAGCAGGTCTGCACCTCCCTCCGAATACACTAGTTAAAAAAAGAAGACTCCTCCAGCTACACTCTCCAATACACCAACCCAATACACTTTTACCTGTTGGGAGGGGGGGGGATCTGGATACAAGGACCCCCCTCCCCCCCAAATTGGAAGAGTGTATTGTGGGAGTGTAGCTAGGATTGTATCTGGTAGAACGGAAAAAAACAGACTTGTGTAAATCTATATCAATCACTCGTAAGCTGTGAATTGCAAGAATCCGACGTCTCTCTCTTTGTCTACATAACCAGCTATAAGGCTGTACACAAACAGTTTAGTGTACTTCAACTCTGCCACAACGGGATCCCAACTGGACTCCCCCCCCCCCCCCCCCCCCCC
>SZWC01006905.1:54888-65666 GCA_023375785.1 Penium margaritaceum | reverse complement strand
CCCCCCCCCCCAAAAGTGGAAGAGTGTATTTTGGGAGTGTATCTGGGAGTGTATCTTGTAGACGGGAAAAGAACAGACTTGTGTACATCTATATTAACTACTCGTAAGCTGTCGATTACAAGCATCCGACGTCTCTCCCTTTGTCTACGTAACCACCTATAAGGCTGTACACAAACAGTTTACTATACTTCGACTCCGCCACAACGGGATCCCAACTGGACCCCCCCCCCTCCCCCGCAAAACCCCTAGTGTATTGGAGAAGTGTATTGGGGAGTGTATTGGGGGATGAGGTTTTTTTCGGACTTGTGTAATGGCACGTCTGCACCTCCCTCTGAATACACTAGTTGACAAAAGAAGGCTCCCCCAGCTACACTCTCCAATACACCAACCCAATACACTTTTACCTGTTGGGGGGGGGGGATCTGGATACAAGGACCCCCCCTCCAAAAAAAGTGGAAGAGTGTATTGTGGGAGTGTAGCTGGGAGTGTATCTGGCAGACAGGAAAAAAACTGACTTGTGTACATCTACATTCATTACTCTTAAGCCGTCGATTACAAGCATCCGATGTCTCTCTCTTTTTCTACGTAACCAGCTACAGGGCTGTACATAAACAGTTTAGTTTACTTTGACTCCGCCACAATGGGATCCCAACTGGACCCCCCCCCCTCGCAAAACCCCCTAGTGTATTGGGGAAGTGTATTGGGGACTGTATTGGGGAAAATAAGTTTTTTTGGACTTGTGTATAAGCATTTCTGCATCTCCCTCTGAATACACAATCACAAAAAAGACTTATTCTCAAGATACAATCTCCAATACACCACCCCAATACACTTTTGAGTGGGGAGATGGAGGGGGGGGGGAGACTTGAGTAGTACCACGTCGATGACACGAGTGACAGTCAGCGGATGGAATGTTGACCCGCCCATTGAGTGTCGTACTGTCCCACACACACGTTAACCTTCAACATTACGCTTGTGCAGAATTTAGCACAATATAGGTACGGATTCAATAATACAAAAATAGCACAAAATATACAATTTGTACAATGTATATCTCATTTGAAGCAATGACATCATTAAGTAGTTTTCAGAAATTATTTAAGTTTTTTTTTTAATTTGTGTGATATTTTCAACAAACCCAGTTGTGAAGAAAGATCATGGAAATTCAGGTGTTGATGTACACATGATTGTGTATGAACTTGAATCTAACAATTAACTTCCTTGAAATATTGTCAAAGTTCTAGGTTTCTTTCCTGGAAGGACCCTCACCATATCTTTTTCTCTTATACACAGATTAGCAAGTGTATTGATTTGGGGTGATTGGGCATAAATGTCCCCTCCATTTGCACCCTAATATTCACCCTTACATTCATCCTCTTCTTCCAACTCTTCTTCAAGAGCTAGATCACCACAACGACGTGCATTCACCCATGCCTCCGCCGCTACCAACTCTTGTGCTACCTTCCCACTAGTTGCAACGGGAAAGTTCACAAGAGTTGGATCGTTGATTTATGACTTCAACAGCATGAGGTTCTCCATTGTGAGGTCTACCAGGGACTGCATGAATTCGGTTGACGTGGCGGCCCAGATTGAAAAGCCGTGCTGAGGGAGTGCTAGTGGCTGGAACTGCGAAGTAGTCCAATGCTGCCAGGTGGAAAGTGAGGCACTTCTTCTCGTACTTGCGCAGGTGCATCAGGATCTTGCACTTCTAGGACTTCTTCTTGTAATTTACCCATGTTTCTACCTCCACCTCTACAATGGGTGCAGCTTGTCAGGTGGTTACCATACTGCTGCAGAAACTCTTATAATCATTTGCAAAGGAATGTTTTTTGGTTTATTTCAAACAATCAGGACCAAATTTTTGCACACTGGCTACAAGGCCTCGCGGAATTATGTGTCTCATAAATGTTCAGGCGTCTGGGTCAAGCATGCATGCTAATGACCAAAATCAAGAAATCAGGGTGTATTTTTATGGCCTCTTCCTCTTTGAGAACTTTGTGAGGGCATGAATTGAGCCCGATTATTTTCAAAACTTATTTTGGAAGTAATTTGTGCACACTGGCTACAAGGGGGGAACCTAATCATGCTATTGGCTCGAGCCCAAGGGGAACTCATTTTTATCCAAAGTTAGCCGGTAGTAGGGTAATATACTCGGCTCCGCAAACATGTCGGTACCTGCATCTTCCAGTGCGGTCTTCATGACGTCTGGCTCCGACTGGTTTCTTGAGCTGCAACGTGGCTGTGGGGTGTTGGCCGTGGCAGGTGTTGTTGTTATTGCTGTAGTACGAACAGAACTTGAAGTTAGTATATGGCACAAATGATTTAAGCGTTTTTTCACAGATGAATAAGCAGAATCAGGATTTACCTGAAGCTGGAGCTGTTGTAGTCATCGATCCTGTAATAGCATACTCTGTGTGGTTCCTCTCGAGGTCAGCAATGCGATTGTTGGCACTACTGGCTGCAGCTAGCACTACGACAGCCTCCTATGCAGCCTTGCAGAGCTCCACCCGCAAGTAGTAGGACCTCAGCAGCTCCACCACCTTCATGTGTAGCTCCGTTGGGTTTCAGATGCCGAGTGTGGGATGTACATTTGTGTAGAAATGCAGGGGGAATCAAAGATCAATCATCCTTGCCAACACGTGGTGGTCGGTGTACAACTTTGCATACTTGTCCAGCTTGGCGATGCTGGATGTCATACCCTCCTTCAGCTCTACCAACACCTGTTCCTTGCAGTCGAGACGTCCAGCAAGTCCTCGGCACCTGCTTTTGCGCTCTGCTACCACGGTTTTAATGACCCAGCTTTGCATCTTGTCAAGGAGGGAAGAGTAGAAGGGGATGACAAGGGAGAGGGTGGGATAGAAGGGCCCGGATATGTCGTTTGTGAAGCTCTTGTAGGGCTCACGATGACAGTGACGAGTGTAGTCAGCTCCCACTCCTCAAACTTCGTCTTGAGGTGCACGCCATCCCTGCCATAAAGGTCAAACTACTCTTCAAGGACAGACCGCACAGTAATCACACACTCACATGTTGATAGTGCTATTCCACCTTGTCTGTGTATCCAGGTGGAGGGACTTGTATTTCAATCCTGGTACTTCAACGGCTTGCTGCAAATATTGTTCACGTGTTGGCGTCTGTGTCTTGAACACTGCAATGGTCCTGACCTGCCAAATGATGGCCATCATGCGTGGCTTTTTGGACAACTCACCCATGGCCAGGCTCATCACATTGCTGAGGCTCCTGACGTGCCAGGCCTTGTCAAAGGAGTCGTTGTTCGGGACCATGTGGTTGTCGATAAGGGATTCGTTGGTACTCTCATTTTCCATGGTGAGGTAGAAGAATCTGTACCACAAATCAAACTGCTATAGAGCAGTTTTCAGTAGGTGCAACAGGTTGTTGGCTGAAGCCCTGTCCTTGATGACCGGGAAGGCCGGGGCGATGGCGCGCACGTTGAAGTCAGTGTCAATTCAGTGCGCCGTCATTCCTAGGTACTGGATGATGTTGTAGGCTTTCCAGCCGTCGTTCATAAAGGAGATGGCTGATGTGAATGTTGCTGCATCTTGATGCACTGATGGAATGCCTTGGCATCGACACGGATGTTGCGAGTGATGGTCATGCAGCCAAGAATGACTGCTACGGGGCTGGTGTGCGTGAAAAAATCCTATGCAAGCCAGAAGCTCTCCATGGACAAAAATGGCAGGTTTTTGTACACGAAAGTCTTCCAGAACATGTAGTGGAAAGCTTCTTGTTGAAGATGTAGCCAACTCTTGCCACACCGCACACGACTTGTGAGTCTTCAACACCTACTACATCATCGCCATCAGTATTTGTGACCGTACTTCTCGTCTCCTAGAGCTGTTGGCAACGACAAGAGCTTTCAGCTGCGACCACTCATCTTGGTGGGTGAGATGCATATGCTTCAAGAGAGTGAGGATGGTGCCGTTCTTGGCCAACACTGAGATTGGTGTGGGGGGATTCTTTGTGCAGTGTAAGCACATGCCAGGTGCGGTTGGCTATTATGGTTGATCGAGTGTGAAAAATACACTCAACGTCGAGTGTATAAGCCGGATGGCGTGATCGGAAGCCACCGACCGACTTCGCTCTCGAAGTCGGATTTTGCCGACTTTGACGGCGAAGTGGGGGATTCCTGACACCGGCATTGTCGATGTCAGAAGTCACCCTATTGCGAGTTGTGGAGTTTGTAAATGCAAACTCCAAAACTTGCACGGTCGCAAGGGCTCATTCACGAACTATGAGCAAACCCCCTAGTTGAACTGGGGGTTTGGGTTTTATTTTTTACTTGCCCGGGTACCTGCCGGGCCCCACAGTAGCAGGACCCGGCAGGTTCCGTTTCTTTTTTTCACAACGGACACATCTCGCCGGTCATCGTGACTTCGGAGAAAGGTGTTACTGGTTCCATCGGTGAAATCCTTCCCACAAGCTCACTATGACCAGTGAACTTCGACTTCGCCCTCGAAACCGAAATTTGGCCCCCAAAAAATACACTCATCCATGAGAGTATGTTTTGGGGGTAATTAACCATTTTGGTTTGACACCCAGTTTCTTGAAGGGCACCCAGATGAGGGAGTTTTCTCCCAGATGTTTGTGCTTGTCACCAACGGCACCCTAGTCTTCTTCTTTCTCCTTGTCGTCTTCATCATCAAGCACTTCTTCTTTATTAATGGGGCGGGTTTCATCTTTGGCCATGATGGCTGGTAACATGAAACAGAGCTGTTGGATATTGAACAAGGAGCATGTCAAGGTGTTGTGCTTGTAAACCGCTAGGCAGTGCAAGTGCCACGGACGGGTTGCGCTGTTGAGGATCACCGTCAAAAGCTGTAGACAATGCAATGATGTCCTCTTGGAAATGTGTTTATAACGTGGCCTGACCACGTCGTGAGATTCACAGCTCTTTTGGACAGCAGTCTTAGACGAAATGTGTGCTTTCTCGTTGCCACATACTATGTGAGCATAGTTCTGACGGAATTCAGCAACACCCAAAGATTGAAAAGCTGGGGATCAATTTGGAGTCAACATCTGGACAGAAACCACATCAACAAGTTGTAGTGCTAGTCACAAGCTCTCCAACACACCAAACCGCGTGCGATTTGGATCACCGTAGCGCCCGGTATGCGATTCGGAGTGTATCATTGAGTGTTTGTCCCTGACAGAGCACTAGCGTGAGTGACGGGCGCCCGAAGCGCCCTAGACCCGAATGAAGCACAAGACTGCCATTCCAAAGCGCACATGGCTCCAATGAACCATGGGATATTGCTGCTAGCATCCCCCGAGGGGCACCTCGGCCATGGTGTGCGTGGTGGGAGTCGAAATGGTCACCGCCGGATCAATTTTTCCGGCCGGTACGAAGTCTGCCGTCCAAACCAGGACGGCTAGCACCACCTTACAACTTTGACAGACCATAACTCCCTCAATTCTTAGCTAATAGCTGGAATTCAAATTACAGCATGTCCAGCATGTCCTCTAGCTTCTGGAACATCCATCCATGCAGCCAAATTTGTACTATACAAGGATCTGGAGGCATCTCCCTGACAAACAATGACTTTAGGAAATGGCACGAGGAAATATGTAACAATCTCCTCCTTGCACCTGCCATGTCGGATGCCTCCCTGATCACTCCTGCTCATCTTCCATAGCGCTCTCAAGCCCATCATAGCCCATAAGTCCAAAGCCTGCCACATTGAGGACATGCCAATCTGTGGGCTGCGCCTTGGTAAAGCAATCCGCAAGCATGTGTGTCGTACTACATTGTTGTAGCACAACTTGTCCCTTTTGGACCATGCATCGCGCATAACAGTAGTGTACGTCAACGTGCTTCGTCCTCCTGTGTTGCGTCAGGTTGTTGGTCAGTTAGATAGAGCCAATGGCATCTTCTTGTACTGCCGTCGGCTCTTGTTGCGGCACGCCAAGCTCCACCAATACCCTACGGAGCCACACCGCCTCCTTGACTGCTTTGGCCAACGCGGTGTACTCCACTTCCACTATGGAGGTGGTGACATAGTCCTGTTTTCTGCTCCACCATGAGACCGCTGTACCTACAAGGAAGAACACATAGCCAGAGGTGGACTTCTGCTTTTACACGACGCCGATTCAGTCTGCCTTCCGTGTAACAAACCAGACGCAAGGGGTTGGTCCTCCCCTTGACGTCGAACCTCAGGCATGTGTGCTGCGTCACCTACATGTAGCGGAGGATGTGCTTGACCTCCTTCCAGTGTTGTGGCCCTGGATTGGCCACGTACTTGCTCACTTGACCCACCGCGTAGGCCAGGTCGGGTTGAGTGGCCACCATTGCGTACATGAGGTTGCCCATCGCGGACTGGTGCGACACCCCCGCCATATCCTCCTCCTCTTATTTTGTTTGTGGTGATATTGCCGTGCTAAGGTCACAGGTAGTGGAGATTGGACTGCTAACAAGTTTGGAGTCCTCTATGCTGTACCGCTTTAGCACTTTGCCCATGTACTTGGCCTGTCCCAGCTGAAGCGTGCGTGCCCTCTGAATTCATATTATTCTCACCCTGAGGTAGTACTCTTGTTCCCCCATGTCGGACATGTAAAATCTCCTACTCAGTTGCTCCTTTAGCTGTTGTTGTGCCTGAAGATCAGAGGAACATAAAATTAGGTCTTCCACATAGAGTGCGGCAATCTGATGGAGATGGCTGTTACACCGCACGTACATACTATGATCAGATTCACAATGCTTGAAGCCGAGCTACGTCATGTAGGCATCCATCTACTGGTACCGGTACCAAGGCGACTGTCTTAGCCCGTATAGGGATTTGTGCAGCTTGCACACCTTGTCCTTTGGCACATCTATCCCCCCAGCACCTTCATGAAGATCTCATTTTTTATGATGCCATTGAGGAATGTAATTTTCACGTCCATTTGGTGCATCTCCATGTCCTTGGCAGCTGCCATCATGAGGATCGCCTGGATGCTTGTGAACTTTGCGACGGAGGGAAACGTCTTGCCGTAGTGCTCGCCCTTGCATTGTGCAAATCCCTTCGCCACCAACCGCGCCTTGTACTTCTCCACTTTACCCTCCTTGGTGTATTTTGTTTTGAGGACACACTTGGAGCCGATGACCTTGAATCTTTCGGCCGGTCCACGAGCTCCCAAGTGTCATTCTCGACAATGGACGCCACCTCTGACCTGATAGCTGCATCCCACTGCTCCGCGTTGGGTCGTGCAAGTGCCTCTTGTACGATTTTCAGCTCTTTTGTGGCTGCCATCATGCACCGCGCCCTGCCGATCTAGCTGCCCGTTGTGGCAGTGTGCTGTTTTTCCACATTCTGCTGCCGTCGACTGCATTGCAGTGATTTTGGTGACTCCGGGGGCTGGTCCTACTACCGCTCCACGGTAGCTACGTTCGCGTCCTCGGCCTCCTCTGCTTTGGCTATTGTTTCCTGTACCTATGCGACACCTGCGATGGCACCATTGCCCTATTGCGCCCCAGCATCGTCCCTCTCCGATGACACTTCGTCAGTGTCGGCATCTGCTGGCTCCTTCTCATGAACTAGGAGCTGGAACCATTCCCCCTGCTTCGGAGAGTCCACCACGCCGATGTCACTGCTGCTACTGCTGTAGGTCTGCTGCTCATCCAACTGAACGTCATGGCTGCTGAACACCTCCTCCTTGCTCATGTTAAAGAGCCGATACGCCTTAAGCATGCTCTCTTAGCGAAGGAAGAGACATGGCTTTGCTTGTGGCTCTAGTTTTTCATCGCGCCATTGTGTTGTTTGCACCATCGCATGCTCCTTGCACCTGAAGACCTTCATATGTGCGACACTTGGCTTGTGCTCGCTCCATACCTCCTGCGACGTCTTCAAGTTGCGCTTCCCCTTTAGCACCACCGTCAGGATCAGGTTGATGGTGTAGCTTGTCGTATGCACCGCTTTCGTCTAGTAGCTCTGCGGTAATCCTACATCCACGAGCATCGACTGAACCATGTTCAGCAGTGTCTAGTTTGCTCGCTCCACCACACCATTAGAGTATGGCGAGTAAGAGTTATGTGCTCCCACTTGATGCCCTACTACTTTAGCCACCCCCTGCAGCCCACATACTCTCCGTTGTTGTCGCTACGTAGCGCTTTGACCTTGTGGCCAGTCTGCCTCTCCACCGCGGTGACGTACTCCTTCAACGGGTCCAACACCATACCTTTGCGAGGCATGAAGGACACGTAGATTTTTCTGCTACAGTCATCAATGAAGGTGAAAAAGTACCGCACAGTGTCTTTTGATGGTGTTTTGAACTGTCCATATACATCGCTGTGCAAGATCTCCAGGATGTCCCGGACGCACCCCACATTCTTGTTAAATGGCTTGCGCCTCGTCTTGCCCAGAATGCAAGACTTGCACTTTTTTTGCGCTAATGCATCTGCTACCGGGTCTGTTGCACCAGTGATGTCATGGTCGCGGACCATGCCGCGGACCATTTCGCCATGTCCTTCAAGACTAGAGGGGAGGAATGCCCCTACCGCAATTGTAAGAGATTTAGGTCAACTCTCCCTCCTTTGGCCAAGTTGACGGTGCGTTCTTGTGAATCGCCTACGTCTGTTGCTGCAAGGATCACCTTCTTCTTCACAATGTATAAATCGCCCTCGTGCTTCGCCTCCAGCACGACTAGCCGCCGTCGTCCATGCGCACCACGGCGCCTTTCCTTCGGAAGAGCATCTCATACCCCTTATCCGTCAAGCAACTAACACTTAGAATGTCAGCCAGGCAATGGACATGTTGCACATAACGGATGACACGCAACATCTTCTTACCGTCCACCTCCACCTCCACCTCCACCCCAACGTCTCCTTGGCCGGCCGCTGGCTCGACTTCGTCGTTTGCGACCACCATAGACTTGACACATTTGGTATAGCGGAAGAACCCCACCTTCGCGAGTTGTGTGTGCTCCTCGGCACCGGCCTGTTGACCCCTTTGAGGTTGTGGATTTTGGTGCGATTGAGGAGCGCCTTCTTACCTTTGGTGTCCTTGCCACCGACCTTTGCCTCCTCCGGGCACTCGCGGGCCCAATAGCCCTCCTTGCTGCAATTGCGCACCTTTCTTGACGCCCTTCTTGCCGCCACCCTTTCCACTGCCTCCCTTGCCGTTGCTACCGCCACCACGCGTTTTAGTGACCAGGGCCGATGAGGACGACAGGGCCTCGTTGCCACTGCGACGTTGCGCCTCGTTGTGGATGTATTTGGCGACTGTGCCATAGGTGAGCTTGTCCTCCACCCATCCACCGAGGACGGTATTGAGGGGGCTCCAGCTATTCGATAGAATCATGAGATGGGCCATCGCCTGCAGTTGAGAGTCGACCTTCCACCCCACATCATTGCATTGCGAGGCGAGCGACTAGATCTGCTGCATGGCGGCGGGGATGCCCTCTTCCACCTTGATCCTCACCGTTAGAAGCAGATTCATCGCAAAGATCCGGTTTGCGAGCGACCACCAGAGGGAGAGCCGTCCGAGCTCCCTTACTCTCCAGTGAAGGAAGAGTGGACCAAGTCCCAGCTATCGCACGCGGGATCTGAACCTTGGCTCTGATACCAAAGGGTACTAGTGGGATGTTGACCGGTCAAGCCAAAACCCGCGAGTTGGCAAAGGCCTCCGGTCTGCACTTCATCCCTGTTTCCCGCCAATGGAGGTGCTCGAGCCGGCTGCGCTGCATTCCCTTGGCGAAACAGTAACAGCATAGAATGGATAGTCCACAGGATAAATTGACCAGATAATCCTGGTTTGGGACTCGTCTGTAGCACATGCGTCGGGTCCGTCTGGAGGAAGAGTTTTTAAGGCTACCTGGTTTGCTAGCCTACCGGAAGCTCCGCTCTGGTAGCAGTAGTCGGCACCGTACGCCGACCTGAACGGTTGGGCGGCCGTTTTCACGCCCAGGCTCGACTGGCCGTCTCACCTTTTTAGCGTCCCGAAATTTTTAGCGGATGGCTCTGACTGTCTTATCTCTCCTCTAGTTCGATTGGAGGTCCTGTTCTCTGTACCATGGTCGATGCTAATGAGCTGATGACAACTCGACGAGAGAATAAAGCATATTTGAAAAGTTTCAGAAATAGCGCGCCCGTTGTAATCACGCCGTCATCGCTGTAGGCTCTTATGTTACATCGGAGTATGGCTTAGGTCAGATTAGCCGGCCTGATCAATCTATAAGTCATCGCTGACCGTCACGTATTTGGGAAACTAGCTTTTGGATCTGGCTCTTGTCATACATACCTGCCGTCATCGTCGTAGCCAGTCATGGCGACTGGTCAGGTCGTCGCCGCGGACAAGTTTGCCCTAGTCCACACGGTTGGTGGATTATTGCTGTTCTTCCGCGCGTGGCTGGATTTGTCCATAAATTGGGACCTGTTGACACAGATGACTTCTGCCCGATCAGAATGCAAGGCGGTGGTCTGCTGCCAAACCGCAGCATTGCTGCTCTTTTCCAGCTTGTCGCTCGCGGACTGCTCTCCGTGAAGCGGCCTGCGGGCCTCGCGCACTCAGATCCGTCAATGGAGTGGCTGAGGCTGTCGCCCGAGGCCTGCCACGTTGGCATCAATTGCCCCCTCCAACGATTGGCGCCAGGCTGAGTAGATCGCCAGGCTGCGCATTCCGCTGCAGTCTAGCGTGCGTCTCTCGCCATCTGTTGCTCGCAGTCCACGGCTGCGGCGCTGCCCCTACGGCCACCGTGCCGTCGTCGTTGCCGCCGCCCACCTCATTCCCCTCGTCCGTCTTTCCCTCCTCCCCCTCCCCTCCGTCTCCTGCTCCCCCTCCTGCACCCCC
>SZWC01006905.1:0-23725 GCA_023375785.1 Penium margaritaceum | reverse complement strand
TCTCTCTCTCTCCCTCCCTCTCTCTCTCTCTCTCTCTCTCTCTCTCTCTTTCTCTCTCCCCTCTTCTCCCTCCCTCCCTCCCTAAGGCTCCCTGTGCCCCTCCCTCACAGTAGGTAAGGAGGGACGCTAGGGTAGGGTGTGTGTAGATCTTGCCTCTCACAAACACTCCGTCCTAGCGTGGATGAAGGAAGAGGGGAGGGGCAAGGTCCAAGTTGCTGAGAGGGTGACTAGGCCATGCATGGTTGTTGGTAAGAGAAAAGTGAGTGCGGCATGTACGCTCACACAAAGTGAGTGAGCGACGAGCTGCTCGTGACAAGCTTCCGTATCACTCGCTCTCTAGGGCTTGACCACAAGCCTCAGTTATCTTCCTATGCCCTGCTGTTTTACAAGAGTATGCGCCGATACCTAGCTGAACCTGGGTGCAGCAGCCAACATGCTACCTACCACTTACAACCTGGCACAACAATATTGTGGTCTCACAACCCAAGCCACAAAGCAGGCTGTCCTGAAAACATTGGTTCTACTCATTGTAGTTTCTTGACTGGCTGCTCGCACACCGTCTTCAACATGTGGACGCGTCATCGACTCACTCACGGACATGCGTGTGCATGAACAGATGTCCGGGGTCACCATCAATGTCTGTACATAACCATACAAAATCACTCCCCCATGACCCATGGCATTCATGTTCATAAACAAGCACTCGTGATATACAATTGATGCAATACGACAATGTGCGGACACCATGTGGATGTTCAACGGTGACATAGGACACGTGCACAAGTCAAACCGAATTCAGGCACCCCATGGCACATCACGTAGACAACATGGAGGCAAGTCCGACGGCCAACAATGCACATTCACACTGAGCACAACCCATTGCCTTTGTCAAGAAGTCGGCGAGTTGGCGCTTCGTCCCGATCCACACCATGTTAACCTGTCGCTGCTCCCACAATGCACGTACAAAGTGATACTCCACAACAATGTGTTTTCTGCGTGCATGGAAAACACCATGATTAGCAGTAACATCAGTTGCACTGTGGTTGTCACACTGCAAAATGATGCATTCCATTGATTGACGCGGTTCACGGAACAAGCGACGCAACCAAACACTGTGGCAAGCTCCTGCTCCAAGGGCAACATACTCAGCCTCTGCTGTGCTGTGGACAACACAACCCTGCTTCTCACTCTTCCATGACAACGTTGTGTTTCCAAGCACGAACACGTATCCCGTGCGACTCTTCCCGTCGGTGCTCCATGCCCAATCAGTATCAGTGAATCCCGATACGACGACCGATGGATGGGCTCGAAACAAGGCCCCATGGCGTGCTATCTATAGCACATACCACAGTACGCGTACAACCGCCTCCAAGTGACGAATGCGTGGACTCTCAATGAACTGTGATAACAAGTTGACTGCAAAGACGATGTGGAGCCGCATAGTTGTGACCAAGTTCATGAGGGAGCCAATGAGGCGCAAGTACAAGGTCACATCCACAGGCTCACCCAGATCAACAATATCCACAGGCTTCAGGAACTTCAATGTGAACCGAGGGGTGCCCGGTGTGACAGTCACACGCCGAGCCCCTGGGATAAACCTCCCAACCCTCGACCCCTTGGTATGTGGGCAATCCTTGAGATGTCGCACGACCATCTCCTAGCGGCAAGACCGCTGCTAGTGACCGAGGTTCCCGCCGTGCGACTCTCCCGACGGCATTTGCACCAAGGTGCCCTACGGAAGACTTGTACGATCGAATGGACGTGTGTGAGACAATACTTTGAACGCAAGGAGAGTTAGGCAAGGAATTAATCCTTTAGACTTGATAGATCAGTACAAGATAATGTATTGAGACTCTGGGTAAGATGGGCATGCCTAAAACAACCCCTAGGCTTCTTTATCTACCAGCCCCTATGAGGCAGCCGAAAGCTCCTCGGCGATCCGAAGCCCTCGACCGGGGCGCATTCATGCCAATAACACATGTATCATGTAGTACATGCCGCGAGATTTCCAACGCACCAAAGAACGCCTCAATCCATGAAGAAACAGCTTAGTTATGACCGTTTGAGTGCTCCACGCGTGACGGTTGCTGGCAGCACCGCCAGCGGAGGTCACAGCCACCCGAAGCGCCCTGGCTTGCGACTGCAGCTCCAGCCACCATCCTGAAACGCCTATGAGCCCGATTGAACCTTGCCTCATTGGCTAGGCATCCATACAGGGGCGCTTTGGCTCTAGTGGGCGAGAAAGTCGCTCCGTCGTGCTCGGGGTCGAACCGGTACGTGTCCTGTTTTCTGGAGGTGCGCCTCCCACCTTTGCACGGCCGTATATTTCTTTTCCTTGCACCGAATGAAGCGGTTCTTGGGTTGATTTCACACGATTTTTCACTTAGAATACAATGGGAGCATTAAAACATGCAGCTGACATCAGCATGATGACGTAATCACCGCCTCGACCGGCGGCTCCCATAACATCACCCTCCCTCCGAGGGTGCGCGGTTCCGGTGCTCTCCTCGTACGCTCGGAGGACCGTGTTGATAGCACCGCCCCTGTGCAAATCAGCTTCGTAGATCCAGCATTTGTGCTCAGGTCCATTGCCGAGCCATTGCACCACGTACTGCCACCCGTTACCGCGCTGACGGTGCTCGAGAATTTTCTCCACCACGTATTCCTCTTCGCCCCCCACCAAGACCGTTGGAGGAGGAGCTTATCCCTGTGTCGCGAAATGCGCATCTGTCTTCTTGTAGGCCTTGAGAAGAGAAGCGTGGAACACGGGATGGATCCCGTAGTGGTCCGACAGCTCCAACTCGTAGCTCACCGCGAACCGCTTCTCCTTGACCGGAAAAGAGTCCACCCACCGAAGCTTGAGCTTGTCGCTGCCCACCTCCGCCAACTGCAGGTTCTACGAGCTCAGGAGCACCTTTTGTCCCACCGAGACCTCCTTGGCTGTCCGGTGCTTGTCCACTTTCCGCTTCATCTGCTGCTGCACCTTGTGAAGTGCATCTTGTACACTATGCCACACCTCCGTGAAGTCACTCACATACTACTGCACAGCGGGTAGGTCCGATCCCGTTGCCATGTATGAGGGACATGAAGGCTGCACCCCATGCACTACCTCAAAAGGAGACCACCCCGTAGAGGCATGCATTGTTGAGTTGTAGGCAAACTCAGCCACTGGAAGCTTGCATTCCCATCCCTCACCATCTGGCTCCAAGATCCCCAGAGCAGTCGCTCCATGATCTGATTCGTGCGCTTCGTTTGGCCATCCGTTTGGCGATGGTAGGCGGATGAAAGAGCCACACGGGTGCCTATCTTATTGAAGAGCTCCTTCCAAAGCCGGGAGGTGAAGCGTGGGTCGCGGTCCGAGACCATGCACTTCGGCACCCCGTGAAGTTTGATGACGCGTTGCAAGAGGAGTTGAGTCGTCTCTGCTGCCGTGACCTTCTCAGCACATGGAATAAAGTGCGCCATCTTGCTGAACCGATCCACCACCACAAGCACCATAGTGTTGCCCGTTGCGCCCCGTGGAAGACCGCCAACAAAGTCTAGTGAGATGTCCGTCCTCGGGCGCTCCGGTACTGGTTGCGGCTGTAGCTCCCCTTGCGCCCGTGTCCTCCATGACTTGATTCTTTGGCACATGTCACAACTACTCACGTACTCCTTACAATCTGCTTCCATCGATGTCCACCAGTATTGGCTCGCAAGCGTCTTGAAGGACTTGTGGTTGCCGAAATGACCGATGTAGTGTGAGTCATGCGCCTCCTCCAACAATGCCTGTCGCAATGACGCACTCCGTGGCACCACAATCCGGTTCCCCTACTCACGCTGCCAATAATGGCCATCCCACTTGCACCCCTTCACTGTACTCCCGCCAAAGTCATGGTCCTCCGCATACCTGTGGGAAAACAGGCTGCGGATGATTGGAGAACCCCCCAGCACTGTGTTCGCATGCATGCTAGTGTCCGGACGACGCGAAAGCGGGTCCGCAAGGTTGGTCCTCTCTGTTTTGTACGAGATCTCATATTCAAAGCCGTCCTCCAACAGCTCCATCCACTGTGCTTGACAACAACTCAGGTTCGCCTGCGACTTGAGGTACTTGTGCGCGTAGTGGACCGTGTGCATCACACATCGCTGTGCCTCAAGGTAGCACGTACTCTTCTTGAAGGCCTGGACCACCGCGAGCATCTCCTTCTCGTGGATCGGGTAGCTGAGCTCAACCCCTTTTGAACTTCTAGGAGTAGTATGAAATGGACTGCAACCCCTTCCCTTGGTACTCCATCGGCACCCTGCCAATCGCATAGTCGCTTGCGTTCATCACCAACACGTACTCCTTGCTCGTGTCCGGATGCACCAATGCCGGGGCTTGACACATGGCAGCCTTCATTTGTACCCCACTCCCATTGGCGTCCCCTTTTGAGCAAGTCTGTCAAGGGTGCTTCCGTTGCCGCGTGCCCCCGGATAAACCTCTTATAGTAGTTCCAGAAATCCAGAAAAGCCTGGATGTCTCACACACACACTGGTTGTGGCCACTCCTTCACTGCTTCCACCTTTTTAGATCCATGCGGATCCCCCTCCTACTGACAACGTGCCCGAGGAACTCCACCTCCTGCTTGGCAAATTAAAACTTGCTGAGTTTGGCAAACCACGGCTCCTTTCTCAGCTCTTCCATCACCATCCACAGGTGCTCTTGGTGCTCCTCCATCGTCCGCGAGTAGACAAGGATGTCGTCGAGGAAGACGACCATAAACTGGTCCAAGTGGGGGTGGAACACTCGGTTCATTAGCGCCATGAACGTAGCAAGAGCATTTGATGGCCCAAAAGGAATCACGAGATACTCAAATTGTCCATAGCGCATCCGAAACACGATCTTTTCCACATCTTCCTCCGCAATGCGGATTTGGTGGTACCCCGACCTCAGGTCCAGTTTGTTGAAGACACGTGCGCCTCTTAGCTGGTCGAACAACTCCTCAGCCCAAGGCAGCTTGTAGCGGTTCTTCACCATAATGTTGTTGAAAGCCCTGTAGTCCACGCACATCCGCAGCTGTCCTTACTTCTTCTTGACGAACAACACTAACACCGTGTTTGGAGACACCGACAGTTGAATGAAGCCCTGGTCCACGACCTCTCCCAATTGCTTATTGAGCTCCGCAAGCTCCGAGTTGCTCATGCGGTTGGAAGACCGCACCATTGGTGATGACCCTGGCACCACCTCGATCTTGTGGTCAATGATGCGCTGCAGTGACAATCCCTTCGGTAACTCCTCTGGATAAACGTCCCCGAACTCCTTCAGCACCTCCCCATTTCCGGGAGGCAACTCTAGAGCTCTTGCGCCTTCCACCGGCTGCCCCTCCGCTGCTTCAACCGCTGCAATCTGCTGCTCTGTTGCTTGTTATGGACGCACCCTTGCCAAGTAGACCTGGCCACCCTTGCGCTTGCACCGCTTCAACTATTGCAAGTTGATGACGCGCAACACTTCCCCGCTTCCGCCACATCCAACTCCTTCCCCTCACCCCGCCACAATGGCAAAGTTAGATTTTTCCCGTCCACCTTCACGACCACCAGGTTGTACGTCCAATCCACCTCCAGACTCCATATGTACAACCAATTCCGGAGGATCAAGCAATCCTAATCATCCATAAGGCCAGTGTGGAACTCCATGTAGCACATCAACTCACACATGTGGACCTTGTGCTTGACGAGAGGTCTGCCGCACTCCACCACTTCGGACACTTGTCGCGCCTTGGCCGACGTCCCCGGCTACCGTGCGAGTTCCAACCTCGTCGCCAACTTATCGTTGAAGAAGCAATGGCTCGCGCCGCTGTCTAGCAGACCGCGTAGCTTCCTCCGACCCTTGAAACTCCCCTCTGGAATCTCAAGAACCACCTCTGGGATGATCCCTGGAAACTGTTAGATCTCACCTTCATTCCGCAAGAGCACTTGAGGCAGCTCCTTAATTGGCAAAGGCCTTTCGAGACTGGTGTTGTCCCTTGTGGATGGAAGACTTGCAGTAGTAGGTTGTCCCCTCCTCACTGCTCCTACCCGTTTCCCTACTATGCCTTGCGCTCGGGGAAATCCCGCTTGCGATGACCCTCCTCACCACAAGCCCAGCACTTGCCTCTCGGTCCTTGCTGTCCGCTCGCACCCTGCTGCCCGGCTTGGATTGCATCCACCTCCATGGGCAGAGCCTGACCCGTCTGCTCCACCCGTGGTTGTGTTGCATAGCTGGTCTAGCACGCATTGTAGCTTACCACGTCGATGGAATCCGCTGCCGAGACCGGCTCCGCAAAGGTCCGCAGCCCGAGCATCGCGAATTGAGGTTCGATGTGCGGCTTCAGGCCGTCATGGTAGCGGTCGTACGCCTTTGCGTCGGAGAGGTCGTTGATCTGCGCCGCCAAAGCCATGAAGCGTGTAGTGTAGTCCTGGACCGATCCGCCTTGCTTGAAGTGTTTGATTTTGTCACGTGCGATCCGGCTGCCGTTGACGAGGTCAAAACACGCCTGGAGCATTGTCTCGAACTGCTCCCTCGTCTCTGGCTTCTCCTCAACACCCGCGCATTGAGCTACACTTCTCACCCCAGCGGTAGAATCAACAATAGCTGAAGCCGTTGCCCGAACCCCAGTCCATTCGGCAACCAAGCGGCATTTTGCCTACACAATGGCGACCACCACTACAACACAATTCTTCGGAGCAGCGTAGGCGCATACTCCAATCTCGTGGCATCTTCTCCCACGAGAACGGCCAACGCCGTGAAGCACAAGTTCATCGTGAAGAGCCAATCGTGTGCAGTGCCCTTGCCGGTGTAGAACTCCGGTTCCTTCGGCTTGGGCCGCCGAAAGGCAGGTGCGGATGCCAATGTGACACCCCCCAACGTACTGCTCCCTTGGTCGACGTACCTCGCCTCAACCTCCGCACACAGCTGCTGATTCTCTTGGCGCAACTCATCGAGAGCACGCCGGATCTCCTCCATGAGTTAGACCTGGTCATATGCCACGGCTGCCATGCTTCTGGTCGTGACGAAAGTTTTTGGGCCAACGCAGTCGTGGCAGATCTGCTTCTTCCCTTGGATCCGCACAAACACAAGCGAACGTCCACGTGCTCTGATGCCAAATGGTAACCGAGGAGTGCCCGGCGTGACAGTTACACGCCAAGCCCTTGGGATAAACCTCCCAACCCTTGACCCCTTGGTATGTGGGCCAAACCTTGAGATGTCGCACGACCCTCTACTAGCGAAAATACCGCAGCTAGTGACCGAGGTTCCCGCCGTGCAACTCTCCTGGCGGCATTTACACCAAGGTGCAAATGCCACCTGGAGACTTGTAGGATCAAATGGACGTGTGCAAGGCAATACTTGGAACGAAAGGCGAGTTGGGCAAGGAGTTTATACTTTAGACTTGATAGATCAGTTCAACATAATTTGAAGAGTCTCTGGGTAAGATTGGCATGCCTAGAATAGTCCTCAGGCTTTCTTATGTACCAACCCCTATGAGACAACCGAAAGCTAATCGGCACTCCAAAGCCCTCTACCAGGACGCATTCATGCAAATAACACATGTATCATATAGTACGCGCTGCGAGCTTTCCAACGCACCAAAGAACGCCTCAATCCGTGAAGAAACGGCTAAGTTATGACCTTTTGAGTGCTCCACGTGTGACGGTTGCTGGCAGCACCGCCTGCGGAGGTCATAACCACCCGAAGCGCCCTTGCTTGGGAATGCAGCTCCAGCCGCCATCCCGAAGTGCCTATGAACCCGATTGAACCTTGCTTCATTGGCTAAGCATCCATCCAGGGCTGCATCGACTGCTGTGAGCAAGAAAGTTGCTCCATCGTGCTCGGGGTCAAACCGGTACGTCTCCTGTTTTCTGGAGGTGTGCCTCCCACCTTTGCACGGCCGTATGTTTCTCGTCCCTACACTGAATGACCTGGTTCTTGAGTCGATTTCGCACGGTTTTTCACTTAGAATACAATGGAAGAATCAAAAAATGAATCTGTCATAAGCTTGATGACGTAATCACTGCCTCGACCGGCGGCTCCCATAGCATCATCCCCCTTTGAGGACGCGCCGTCCCGGTGCGCTCCTGGTACGCTCGGAGGATCGTGTTGACAGCAACTTCCATGTGGAAATCAGATTCGTGGATCCAGAAATTGTGCTCAGGCCCATTGCCGACCCATTGCACCAGGTACTGCCACCTGTTACCGCGCCGACGGTGCCCGAGAATGTTCTCCACCACGTATTCCTCTTCACCCTCCACCAAGACTGGTAGAGGAGGAGCCTATCCTCGCGTCGCAAACTGCGCATCCGGCTCCTTGTAGGCCTTGAGAAGAGAAGCGTGGAACACGGGATGGATCCTGTAGTGGTCCGGCAGCTCCAACTCGTAGCTCACTGCGGACGGCTTCTCCTTGACCGGAAAAGGGCCTATCCACCGTGGCTTGAGCTTGTCGCTGCCCACCCCCACCAACTGCAGGTTCTGTGAGCTTCGCAGCAATTTTTTCCCACCGAGAACTCCTCGGCTGTTCGGTGCTTTTCCGCTTGCCGCTTCATCTGCTGCCACATCTTGTGAGGTGTATCTTGTCCGCCGCGCCACACCTCTGTGAAGTCACTCACATACTACTGTACAACGGATAGGTCCGATCCCGTTGCCATGTATGAGGGACATGTAGGCTGTACCCCATACACTACCTCAAAGGGAGACTGCCCCGTAGATGCATGCACTACTGAGTTGTGGGCAAACTCAGCCACCGGGAGCTTGCATTCCCATCCCTCACCATCCGCCTCCAAGATCCCCCGCAGCAGCTGCTCCATGATCTCATTGGTGCCCTCCTTCTGGCCATCCGTTTGGGGATGGTAGGCGGATGTAAGAGCCACACGGGTGCCTATCGTCTTGAAGAGTTCCTCCCAAAACCGGGAGGTGAAGCGTGGGTCTTGGTCTGAGACCATGCACTTTGGCACCCCGTGAAGTTTGATGACGTGCTGTAAGAGGAGTTGAGCCGTCTCCACTGCCGTCACCTTCTCAGCATGTGGAATAAAGTGTGCCATCTTGCTGAACCGATCCACTACCACCAGTACCATGGTGTTGCCCGTTGCGCCCCGTGGAAAACCACCTGAAATGTCCAGTGAGATGTCCGTCCACGGGCGCTCCACTAACGGGAGTGCGTATAGCTCCCTTGGCGCCCGTGCCCTCTGTGACTTGATTCTTTGGCACGTGTCACAAGTACTCACGTACTCCTTGCAATGTGCTCCTATCGATACCCACCAGTATTGGCTCGCAAGCGTCTTGAAGGTCTTGTCGTGGCCAAAATGACCACTGTAGTGCGAGTCGTGCGCCTCCTCCAACAACGCCTGTCGCAATGACGCACTCCGCGGCACCAAAATCCGGTTCCCCTACTCACGCTGCCAATACTGGCCATCCCACTTTCACCCCTTCACCGTACTCCTGCCAAAGTCCTGGTCCTCTGCATACCTGTGGGAAAACAGGCTGCGGATGATTGGAGATCCCTCCAGCACCGCGTTTGCATACACGCCCAAGTCCGGACGACGCGAAAGCGGGTCCGCAAGGTTGATCCACCCTGGTTTGTACTAGATCTCATTGTCGAAGCCGCCCTCCAGCAGCTCCATCCACTGTGCTTGACGACGACTCAGGTTCGCCTGCGACTTGAGGTACTTGAGCGCGTAGTGGACCGTGTGCATCTAACCCCACCGCGCCTCAAGGTAGCACCTCCACTGCTTGAAGTCCTGGACCACCGCGACTATCTCCTTCTCGTGGATTGGGTAGTTGAGCTCAGCCCGTTTAAGCTTCTTGGAGTAGTACGCAATGGGCTGCGACCCCGTTCCTTGGTCCTGCATCAATACCCCGCCGATCGCATAGTCATTTGCGTCCGTTGCCAACACGTACTCCTTGATTGTGTCCGGATGCACCAATACCGGGGCTTTACACATGGCAGCCTTCATTGCACCGAAGGCTTGTCCCTCCTTTGCACCCCACTCCCATTGGCACTCCTTTTTAGCAAGTCTGTCAAGGATTCTCCCATTACCGCGTGCCCCCGGATAAATCTCCACTAGTAGTTCATGAAACGCAGAAAAACCTGGATGTCTTGCACGCACGCCGACTCTGGCTACTCCTTCACTGCTTCCACGTCTTTTGGATCCATGTCGATCCCCCTCCCACTGAAAATGTGTCCAAAGAACTCCACCTCCTGCTTGGCAAGTTCACACTTGGTGAGTTTGGCAAACAGCTGCTCCTGTCTCAGGATTTCCATCACCATCCGCAGGTGCTCTTGGTGCTCCTCCGTCGTTCGCGAGCAGACAAGGATGTCTTCGAGGAAGACGACCACAAACTGGTCTAAGTATGGGTGGAACACCTAGTTCATCAGCGCCATGAATGTAACAGGAGCATTCGTTGGTCCAAAAGGTATCACGAGATACTCAAAATGTCGATAGCGCGTCCGAAACACGGTCTTTTCCATATCCTCCTCCGCAATGCGGATTTGGTGGTACCCCGACCTCAGGTCCAGTTTGCTGAAGACGCGTGCGCCTCGTAGCTGGTCGAACAACTCCACAACCCGTGGTAGCGGGTAGCGGTTCTTCACCATGATGTTGTTGAGCGCCCGGTAGTCCACGCACATCCGCATCTCTCCTGACTTCTTCTTGACGAACAGCACCGGCACCGCGTATGGAGACACTGACAATCAAATGAAGCCCTAGTCCACCAACTCCCCCAACTGGTTCTTCAGCTCCGCAAGCTCCGCGTCGCTCATGCAGTTGTAAGACCGCACCAGTGGTGACGACCCTTGCATCACCTCTATCTTGTGGTCAATGTCATGCTGCGGCGGTAACCCCTTCAGTAAATCCTCCGCAAAAACGTCCCCGAACTCCTTGAGCACCTCCCCAACACCGTGAGGTGACTGTGGAGCTCCCCCGCCTTCCACCGGCTGTCCCTCTGCTGCTTCAACCGCTGCAATCTGCTGCTCTACTGCTTGTTGTGGACGCATCCATGCCAAGTAAACCTGGCCACCGTTGCACTCGCACCGCTTCAACTACTGCAAGTTGATGATGCGCAGCTGCTTTCCCGCTTGCGCCACATCCAACTCCTTCCCCACTCACTACAACAGCAAAGTGAGACTTTTCCTGCCCACTTTCACGATCACTCAGTTGCATCTCCAATCCACCTCCGGATTTGAGGTGTGCAACCAATTCCGGCCAATCAAGCAATTGTAATCATCCATAGGACAACTGTGGAACTCCATGTCGCACACCAACTCACCCATATGGACCTTGTGCTTGACGAGAGGCCTACCGCACTCCACCACTCCGGACACCTGTCGCGCCTTGGCCGACGTCCCCGGTTGCTGCGCGAGTTCCAACATCATCGCGAACTTGTCATTGAAGAAGATATGGCTCGTGCCGCTTTCTAGCAGACCGCGTAGCTTCCTTCGACCCTTAAAATTCCCCTCCAAATCTCAAGAACCAGCTCAAGGATGATCCTTGGAAACTGCCGGGTGTCACTTTCATTCCGTAACAGCACTTGAGGGAGCTCCTTAATTGGCGATAGCCTTTCGAGGCTGGTTCTGTACCTTGCGGACGGGAGTCTTGTAGCAGTAGGTCATCCCCTCCTCATGGCTCCTGCTCGTTTCCCTGCTGTGCCTTGCGCTTGGGGCAATCCCGCTTACGATGACCCTTCTCACCACAAGCCCAGCACTTGCCTCTCGGTCCTTGCTGCCCGCTCGCGTCCCACAACCCGGCTTGGATTGCATCCACCTCCATGGGCACAGCCTAACCCGGCTCCTCCACCCGTGGTTGTGTTGCATAGCTGGTCCGGCGCGCATTGTAGCTTACCACGTTGATGCACTCTGCCACCGAGACTAGCTTTGCAAAGGTCCGCAACCCGAGCATCGTGAGTTCACGTTGGATGTGCGACTTCAGGCCGTCATGGTAGCGGTCGTACGCATCTGCGTCCAAGAGGTCGTTGATCTCCGTCGTCAAAGCCATGAAGCATGTAGTGTAGTCCTGGAGCGATCTGCCTTGGTTGACATGTTTGATTTTGTCACGTGTGACCCGGCTGCCGTTGAGGAGGTCAAAACGCGCCTGGAGTATCGTCTCGAACTGCTCCCTCGTCTTTGGCTTCTCCGTCAACACCCGCGCATTGAGTTGCACTTCCCGCCCCAGTGGTAGAATGAGCAATAGCTGAAGCCGTTGTCCGAACCCCAGCCCATCCGGCAACCAAACGGCGTTTCACTGGCACAATGCCGACCACCACTGCAGTGTAACTCCTCGAAGTAGCGTAGGTGCATACTCTAGTCTCGTGGCATCTTCTCCCACGGGAAGGCCCAAGGCCGTGAAGTACGAGTTCACCGTGAAGAGCAACTCGGGCGCACTGTCCTTGCCGGTGTATTATCCAGTTCCTTCGGCTTGGGCCGCTGAAAGGCAGGTGCGGATGCCAATGTGACACCCCCCAACGTACTGCTCCCTTGGCCGACGTACCTTGCCTCAACCTCCGCACACATCTGCTGATTCTCTTGGTGCAACTCATGGAGAGCACGCTGGATTTCCTCTATGAGATAGGCCTGGTCATATGGCGCGGCTGCCATGTTTCCGTTTGTGATGAAAAATTCTGGGCCAATGTAGTCGTGGCGGATCTGCGGCCTCCGTTGGGTCCGCACAAAGACAAGCGAACGCCCACGTGCTCTGATACGAAATGTGAACCGAGGGGTGCCCAATGTGACGGTCACATGCCGAGCCCTTGGGATAAACCTCCCAACCCTCGACCCCTTGGTGTGTGGACCAATCCTTAAGATGTCTCACGACCCTCTCCTAGCGACAAGACTGCTGCTAGTGACCGAGGTTCCCACCGTGCAACTCTCCTGGTGGCGTTTGCACAAGGTGCGCTACGGAAGACTTGTAGGATCGGATGGACTTGCGCAAGGAGATACATGGAATGCAAGGAGAGTTGAGCAAGGAATCAATCCTTTAGACTTGATAGATCAGTCAAAGACAATGTAGAGAGTCCATGGGTAAGATTGGCATGCCTAGAACAACACCTAGGCTTCTTTATGTACCAGCCCCTATGAGGCAGCCAAATGCTCCTCGGCTATCTGAAGATATCTACCAGGGAATATTCATAGAAATAACACATGTATCATGTAGTACACGCTGCGAGCTTTCCAACGCACCAAAGAATGCCTCAATCCGTGAAAAAACGGCTAAGTTATGGTTGTTTGAGTGCTTTTCGCGTGACGGCCGCTGGCAGCACTGCCAGCGGAGGTCACGGCCACCCGAAGCGCCCTTGCTTGCGAATGCAGCTCCAGCCACCATCCCGAAGTGCCCATTGAACCCAATGAACGTTGAATCATTGGCTAAGCATCCATCTAGCGGATCTTCGGCTGTAATGGGCGAGAAAGTCGCTCCGTCGTGCTCGGGGTCGAACTGGTACATCTCCTGTTTTCTGGAGGTGTGCCTCCCACCTTTGCACGGCCGTATGTTTCTCGTCCCTGTACCAAATGACCCAGTTCTAGGGTGGATTTCACACGGTTTTTCACTTAGAATACAATGGGAGAATAAAAAAATGCATCGGACATCAGCATGATGATGTAAGCACCTCCTCGACAGCGGCAGCTGTCGAAGCGGTGAATGTCATGTAGCTCCCATAACATTCTGCCCATCGGGGGTCATCAGCGTAGATGATGAAGGGACATCAGTCAGGAGATTAGCAAAGCACTCCCACAGAATCTCAATATAACTATCCTGGTGGATGTGTAGGATCCCGTGTTCACGATCTCGAACAATCTCCATTCCCAAAAATACCGCAACCTCACCAAGATCTTTCATCTTGTATGTAGCGTGCAACAGATCCTTGACCTGCTAGACTGCTTCCATGTCTGGTGATGCAATCAGGAGATTGTCGACATATATTAAGATCGCCACAAAAGTGGAAAAGGATGTGCTAAGAAATAGTGATGGATCATCGTTGCTCGTTCTGTACCCTCCATCCTCAAGTATCTATCTGACCTCACTGTTCCAACAGGTGGGTGACTGTTTGAGTCTGTACAAGGCTTTTCGGAGACACCACACACGACTCGTCCCATTGTCAAAACCAAGCGCTTGAACCATGTGAATCGCTTCATCCAACCGCTCATGAAGGAACGAATTATTTACGTCCATCCAATGGACCTCCCAGTTGTGCTGCACTGCGAACCCAAGGAGGACACGTGTTGTGCCCATCCTTCCCACGGGTGCAAATGTGATGTCGAAATATATCCCTTGCACTTGGGAATAACCCTTTGCCACGAGACGAGCTTTGTAGCGATCAGTTCATCCATTGGGCTATTTCTTCACGGGATACACCCATCCAGCCTTCACAGCCGTCCGTCCTGGGGGCAGATCAACAACCTCATATACCCCATGCTCAGCCAGGACAGCCATCTCTTCATTCATGGCTGTCTCCCATTGCTGCGAGTCAGGCCATAACCGTGCCTCGTGGAGAAAGAGGGGATCGGGCAGCCCGTCAGCTAAGGCACACTGCACATAGACTAGCACAATGGGTGACACATCACGCACAACACTGCTCTAGGCGGTGCGCAGTGTTGTGCAGAGCAGTGTTGTGCGTGATGTGTCACCCATTGTGCTAGCCTATGTGCAGTGTGCCTTAGCTGACGCACAATGGGTGACACATCACGCACAAGGGGTGCTGCATTTTGAGCACAAATGTGCTCACGCTGCATCTATGCATGTCCTGCCACAGTCTCTAGAGAGATCACACACTCGGATTCAGCCCGGACGGACAACCCAAGTAACTTTGTGCCTTTGTCCCCACTGACGACAGGACGAGCCAGACCTGACCGTCTAGGCGGACGTGGACTCAGGATGAGACGTTGGACAGTGGGTGGTCGTGGACGGAGGCGACCACCTACCTCGCTGGAGTATGAGAGACACGGGGTTGCAGGCCATGAAGACGATGCTCAAGCTGGACTCACAGAGGGGGAGTCAGGAGGTGAGACCGGAGACACAGGGAGTGTCGGACCAGCAGAGACAATGGCTCGATCGACAGCCAACTCAGGGGGAATGGAGGAGACAGAAGGCGAGGGAGAGGATGGGACAGAGCCTGGAGAGGGAGAGGAGAGGGACGTAGCATCAATGATGGGTGATGAGACTGGCTGCGTAACAGGCGCAGGGTCTGGCACTGTTGCAGCAGGAGGAACAGGCAACGCAGGCGGTGACGAAGCCACAGGGCCCACAGATGTGCCCGACCCAACGGGATCAGCAGTTGGAGGCCCAGGTACGGCGACGACAGCAGGAGGAACATGTAAAGCAGAAGGTGACACAACGACAGGAACCACAGACATGCCTGACCTGACGGGATCAGGTGCTGGAGGCCCAGGGGCAGCGATGACAGCAGGAGGAACATGCTAAGGTGACGGTGACGCAG
Organism: Penium margaritaceum; assembly: GCA_023375785.1. Lineage (NCBI taxonomy): Eukaryota > Viridiplantae > Streptophyta > Zygnematophyceae > Desmidiales > Peniaceae > Penium > Penium margaritaceum. The sequence goes on along the minus strand of SZWC01006905.1, from coordinate 8,314 downwards.
TGACATGACCCTCAGACGTGCCCGACCCGATGGGATCAGCCGCAGGAGCACCCTCCTCCACACGGCGGGGACGCAGGCAGGATACGTGGTGATGAGAAGAGGCACGGATGCGGAGCAGATCGCGCTGCATGTAGGACTCAAGAAAGACGGCATCACGAGACTCAAAGATACAGTGCCGGTCGGGGTCGCAAAACCACCAGGCCTTGGACTGAGGTGTAATGCCAAGAAACAGACATCGATGACCGTGAGGGGATAAATTGTTACCCTATTGGACGTCAGGGACCAACACGCATGCGCGACAACCCCAAACGTGTGCCAGGTGAAGATCAGCACGACGGCCAATCCAACGCTCATCGGGGTGGACGTGACGAGGAAGTGGAACGTGAGGCACATGGTTCCGGACCCATTTCATGTAAGCCATGCCCTCGAAGGCAAAGGCTTTGGAAAGACCGGACTCAACATGCATGGTGCGCATGGCATCTAACATTGTGCGGTTCCAGCGCCCAGACACGCCATTTTGCTGTGGCGTATAAGGAATGGAGATTTCATGAGTGACACCTTGCTCGTCAAGAAATTGAGCAGCAGGACCCATGAACTCCACTCCACGATCGGACCGAAAACGGTCCAAGCGCTCGTTGGTCTGGCGTTCAGCCTGCACCAACCAGCGCCGAATGGCCTGCACGGCATCGCCTTTGCGGCGCAGGAAAAACACCCAATGGAAGTGAGGGAATTCATCTGTGAGAGTGAGCACATACAAGCCACGTTCGGCCTGGGACTCAGTGGGCAACGGGCCCATGAGATCCGCATGCACGAGCTCCAAAGGACGGGAGGTAGTAGAGTGGGAAGGGGGAAATGGCGTACGGTGCATTTTCCCTTGGAGACACATGAGAAAGTCAGTCCAACAAGGCTTCTCAAAAGAAGCCAGGTCAAGGCCGAAGGCAGGCTTGACGCGAACGAGGGACTCGACAGCAGTAGAATGCACATGACAAAGATGTCGATGCAACAACTGTTGGTTCGCAACGAACCGGATCCCAGTGACATAGACACGTGCAGGCTATGTCGAAGACACTGCAACATGGTAAAGACTCCCGACTACAACACCACGAAGCACCACACATCCGAACAAGTGCACACTGACAGTGGTTACACCATCAGCATGAGTAATTGTGAGACCAAGACGATCACAGGTGGGGACAGACAAGAGGCTCAACTCGAGACCGGGAACATAAAACACGTCAGAGAAATACACAGGACTGGCAGGGCCATCAATGCAAACAGTCCCAACCCCATGGACACGGAGTTGCTCACCCGACCCTGTCCGCACAAAGCGGACGGAGCTGACAGGACCAATCTAAACAAAATCACTACGGCGGCAGGTCATGTGGTGGGTGGCACCTGAGTTGACAACCCAGGTGCAATCCGGAACGCGCTCCACTTGAGACACAAAGCATAACGCGACCAAACGGTCAGAGGGAGATGCGGACTGTGCAGAGGCAAAACATGCACGGTCAGCCACGGACTCGATCCACGATGGCACGTCACACGAGACAACATCCTCCACAGTGTATGCCACTAGTCCATCACACGCAGTGTCACGCAAACTGAAAGTAGTGCAAACAGTGGGTCCCCCGGCACTATGCATGAAACTCGCACCTCCCTTAGTGGTGGAGTCGGCATCGGTGCAAAAGGAAGTGGCGAGCGTGCGCTCCAGCTGTGTGATGCATGCGTCGAGTAGCTCTGTCCCTGGTGTCAAAGCAGTAGTCACGTGCATCCTGTCGGCGCCGCTCGTCGATGGGGTCAACGAGCCACTACCGCGACTTGCATGAGCCTGCCATGCGTCATGCATCGCCCGTCCGATCTTGGCGAAGTCGTGCTCGCGCGGACACACTTGCCACTTGTGGTCACCACCACAGTTGTAGCAGCGCAGGCCAGCACCTGTAGCGCCTGAGGTCCCCTGCATCCCCTTCTCCCCTTTCTTCCCCTTCCCTTCTCTCCCCTTGCCGAGCACCACTGCTGCACCAGCACTTGGTGGAGGAGATGTGGAGGAGGACGATGATGGCAAAGATGAGTGGACGGAGGAGGTGGGTAGTACGAGGGCCGGTGGAGTAGCCGCGGCAGCTGTGCCACGACCAATAGGAGGGAGATAACGCCCAACCACCCACACGTGATAGTCACGCACCCAAGGGAGCAGTGTGCCATCCTCCCCCTTGCTCATCAGCTCTGTAGGCTCGAAGTACTAGAAGAGATCCGAATAATTCATATGTGCCTCCAGCATGATTGTGGCTAGCGCTGAGTACTGTGGAGGCATCTGTGTGCCTAGACGAGTGTATACACACAATGCACGACGCAAATAGGTGTCTGCGACCTCGGTGTCCCCCTGGCGTAGGGAGGTAAACTCCTGAACATGCTCGTTGAGGTCAGCCTGACCCACCCTCTGATGAGTGGTGAGGACTAGCTGCCACGCCCCAAAAGGGTCTGCAGTCCAGTCAGATCAGCCACGCAGGGTTTGACATCCAAGATAGAGTCCTCCAAGGTAGAGTCCTCCAGAAAAGAAACGACAAGGGCTTGAACTACTTGGGCAGCTGTAGCAGACTGTGCTGCATCCGTGGCATCATAGTCAGTTAAGTAATACGTCATTAACCCTTCTCCGGTAGCCCATGTGTGAAACTAGAACTCCCACACCTCGAACCCAATCGAGTCCGAGTATTGGGGAGGTGGGGACTCAAATTCGTTCATAGGACGTCCAGTCGACATAATCAAGCCTGACACAACTGTGATCTTAGAGTCAGCTTGCTGTCGCACCGGTGGTGCGTAACTCCGCAGCAAGGACACCGGTGACACAGAAGAGTGTGCCAAGACCGAGCGCATCAGGCTTTGCACGTACTGATGTTGCTGCTATTGGATCTGCAGTGGGGTCAGCAAAGACTGCTATGATTGCTGTTGCTGCTGTTTCAGCTGCTGCTGTTGCGGCTACTGCTGCTGAGGCTGCTGCTGCTGTGACTGCTGCTGCTGTGGGACATTTGTACTAGAAAAGTCTGCGGACGAACTCCCAGATGCTTTTCCAACTGGTTGGACAGGCATTTGGGCTAGTAGTGCTCTCTGATTCGCCAGGACCGTGTTGAGAAAAACCTCCATCGATTGCAGCTTTACATCCTGGGAATCCAGCCACTCAGTGGTTGGACTCGTAGGATGTTGAGATCCATCCGTTGGGGGTGGGGTGTCACCCCCACCCGTAGGCCGAGTATCTGGCATTGGAAATACGCAAGTGAGGGTGGATGCAAAGACAAAGGTGAGTGAAAGCAGTGCCGAAAACATTCCGGCAGCAATTCGCCTCCGGCTCATCCGGAGAGCTTCCTGACGGGGCCCGAGGCCTGGAGACTTTGGTTGTCTGGGCTTTGCACCGCTGTGAGGGAGGGAGAGAGGTAGATCCCAACCCCAAGAGGCCCAAGGGTGAGAGGGAAGAGGGAAGGAGGGGGAAGGAGGGTCAGACTGACCAGGTTGTGGCTGGTGCAGTGACTGATGATGTCACGCAGCTGGTAGTTCTGTGCTAACAACACACTGCATTCATGTGCTGACGACACACTCTAGCACCACAGTCCTTCACAGGTTGCAGCTCAGAAGTTCCCTCCATTATTCTGACATGGTATCAAAGCCTCAGGTAACATTGCCTGGTTCACCCTGATCCTGTCCTCACCTCCTCGCTTTTCGCAATGCCGCAACCCTTCGCTTCATCAGCAGCTGATGTCAGCGGTGACAACTCAATTGCATCCCAAGCTTTGGTGATCTTGTGATCATCGTGAACAAGCCCTGCGTCTGATTCTACACCCGTGGCAACGTCCAATGACCTCCTGACTCCCAACAGCCGCCAGAAGCTGTCGAGTCACCTTTCTACAGCCAACTTCTCCAAAGCTTCCTGCTGCCCGTAACCATTGCTCTCTGCAACATCTTCTCCAATATGCTCTCTTCCAGCTACCACGGCCGCTGCAGCTCTCTGGACTAACTTCTACTATTACCTCCTCAACTGCTTCACATCATCCTCGCAAGCTGCCCTCTTGCATCGCACTTTCTTGCCTCCCGCAGTAGCAGAGCTACGTTCGTCGGTCTCGAGTAAACTAGGGAACAAGCTGTCACTCTCCTGACAACTGGCGAACGTCTCTGCTCCCCTTTCTGCCACAGGCTTCCCCTTGCTGTCAGGATATCGGACTCCACCAGTCTTCCTGCCCGTCGGTCTTGGGCCAACTGGTGGCACAAGCTATCACTCTCCTGACAACAGAAGCTATGCCTGCTACATCTGCAGCGTGATCACCTTCCTCTCCTCTGCAAGCTCTCCTCATCCTCCTCTCATTGCCATCATCTGCCTCATCAGATTCCTCTAGATCCTCCTCCCTCTTCCTTCATCAGACTCATCTGCTTCAGCAACATGATGAGCATCTTATCATCTTCAACCATCCTCCGTAGCGCACGTGGTTTCTCCCCTGCACCCATTCCATCAACATTGTTTCGCCTTTTGCCATTATCAGCTCGCATTATCCACTCGGCACAAGGATTCGCTCGGTTGCATCGCCTTTCTTGCGACAACCTGTGCCCACACCGAATCTTCCGTAGCGCACGCGGTCCGCACCTGCGCCTAGGCATTTTCCCTCATCCGCTTCCTCAGTTATTCTCAGCTTCCTTCGCATCTGTCGCCAGTACTATGATCTACACGAGCTAACTACCTGGTTCGTAGTAGCCTGCACCCAAGCCGGCATCAGATTTCTCACGGCGCATTGGCCTTCACCTTCCCCTTGCCGTATCCTACTCCTCTAAGCAGCAGCGCATGTGGTTTTACCCCTGCGCCCACTCCATCAATATTGTCTTGCCGCCCACCATCAGCTCTCATCATCCGCTCGGCACACGGACCCGCCCGGTCGCATCGCCCGTCGTAACGATCTGCGCGCACGCAGTTTGCCCATGCGCCCAACTGTCATCAGCTTTTGCTGTCATCATCACCCTCATCCGTGTCTCCCATCAGCACAAGAATCTGCACAAACTAGCTGCCCGCTTCGTAGCAGCCTGTACCACCACCAAAACTCCACAGCGCACACGACTGGCCCCTGCGCCTCAAACCCCGTGAACATCCTCCTCTGCCTCATTATCAAAGCAATCATCAGCATCATCAGGCCAGCACGAGGATCTGAACAAGCTAACTGCTCGCTTCACTGTAGTCTAAATCCAAGTTAGCACCAGACCTCTAACGACGCGTTGGAAGTTTTGCCTTTCCCTTGCCACATTCCACCTACTCAAGAGCACACGTGGTTTCATCCCTACGCACAACTCTCTGCTTCATCAACTATCAAGTCCTTGTTATCATCTCACCCTCTCCCGCACAGCTCCCGCCTCCTTAAAAAAGGCAAAGTCATCCACACTGGTCGTGAAAGACATTGCATCCAGCCTCTGATACAATGAATCTCATTGCCAGAAGGTCTCCTCTCCCAGCAGATCGACCCCTTATCAACGCCACCACCTGCATCTACGGGCCGATCAACTTCTCTTCCTTCCCCCGGCACTTCCTCACATAATGTGAGGAGCTGTCACTCACAGCAAGTGGAGCCACTAACGTTCTGTAGTGGTCGCAATATTTCTCTGACCTCCTGCACCTCTGTTACATCGAAGGCGTCCCAATCTCCTACACCCTCCAACACTATCCTCTGTACAAAGGAGGAGGACGTTTTCCTGCAAACTTCCACTCCACGCTGGTACCTTTTGTGGAGAAAGAAATCAGGGGTGCACTACTCAGCATTTCTGCCCCCATCTTTCACCCCGTCATCCGCAAACGGAAATGCACCCTCAGCAAAATGTGGAAAGACCTGCTCCATGCATGATGTTGCCCCATTCCTCCACCACCTCACGAACCACCTAGACTGCAACATTGTAGAGTAGTGGCATCTATTCGGATTAAGTTGGGTCATGACTACTACAAGGAAACATCCTAGGGACCACACTCCAGAACATCAAGAGCCCTGGCTGGTCCTAAGAGGAATCTAACTTTAGAAGAATCGAGTTAGATGCAGGGAGGGTGACTGAAATACTTGATCTCTGACCTCGATTCTTGTCCGAAAAAATAGAGGACCTCGGATAAACCAAGATGAGGTCCGGAACATCTCTCACTAGAGAGATCAAATAAACGGTCCAATAGTCCTCTATGAACCGTCACCGACCACCTAAGTGATGATGAGTCACTCGCATCTGGCTAGCAAAGAATTCGTTGCCTTGTTTTGTTTCCTGTTCTGTTGTATATATGGAGGATGTTCATTCCCTCCAAAGTTAATCCAGAACAATTCTCTTCATCCTGTTTGCCTTTGGTTCCGTTGCTTCGCCGCCGTGTCTCCTCTCTACTCACTCTTCGATTCATCCTCCTTCACCATCCACTCTCAAGTCTCGACTTTGCATCGCCCCGCTTCATCTCTCTTGGTCACTCACTCAGCCGTCCTCAGCATATCACTCCCGTGTTCATCTCAACACACCTCACTCCAAGTTTTCTCTCACAATCACCCTGTCCATCCTTAGTGCTCTGCCTTATCACCTACGCCAAGTCTGCTGGAGACTCTGCTCTGTGCCTTCTGCGTCTAACTCCCTGCACTACTCATTACTGACATCATCATCTCCATGACTGCCGCATCGCTCAGCTTCCTTCTGCTTCTGCCGTCACTTCTGCCGCTCCCTCCATTGTTCTGACAGGCTGCACCTGCTGCACCTGCTGCTGTCGCAGTCGACACTCTGCAGCTGTGGCCTGCTTGCGATCTGTGCAACCTGCTGCTGCAGCCAAGGCGACTGCAGCTATAGACTGCTGCGGGCTGCTCAGCCTGCTGTGATAGCAGCCCCACCCGCTGAAGTGGTGGCATTCACTGCTCCAGCCAGCAGTGCAGAGCCAACGGCTGCCGCCACCCCACGTGACCCAACCTCCCCCTTCCAAGCAGTTGAGGGAAAGCTTCCCTCACTCTGATACCAGTAGATGTTAGATCATGCCTCTCACAAACACTCCGTCCTAGCGTGGATGAAGGAAGAGGGGAGGGGCAAGGTCTAAGTTGCTTATAGGGTGACTAGGCCATGCGTGGTTGTTGGTCAAAGAAAAGCGAGCTCAGCGTGTACGCTCACACAAAGCAAGCGAGCGACGGGCTGCTATTGACGAGCTTTTACATCACTCGCTCTCTAGGACTCGACCACAAGCCAGTTATTTTCCTATGCCCTGCTGTTTCACGAGAGTACGCACCGATACCTGGCTGAACCTGGGTGCAGTAGCCAACCCGCTACCTACCACTTACAACCTGGCACAACAATATTGTGTTCTCACAACCCAAGCCACAAAGCAGGCTGTCCTGAAAGCATTGATTCTACTCATTGTAGTTTCTTGACTGGCTGCTCGCACACCGTCTTCAACATCTCGATGCGTCCTCGACTCACTCACGGACCCGCGTGTACATGAACAGATGCCAGGGATCACCATCAGTGTCTTTACATAACCATACAACATCAGTGTGAGGGGAGACATTCACACCGCGTGGAACGAACACATGGCCATAAGAGGGGAAGAACGGGCCGGCCTTAGGGAGAAACTAGCGCTCAAGTGGATGAATGAGTAACAAGGGAAACAAGGAGAATTTAGTTGGTCGACCGGGCCACCCACATGAGGGTCTTGACATGGGGCCTGGATGCCACACAGGGGTGCCCTTTGATGCCCTTGTATTTCTGGCAAATATTTGACATTAATTCGTCCAAGTGCTGCTTGCACACTCGGCCATCTGTTGGGAATACTTTAGGATATGTTAGAGTTACCATACATTTCCATTCGCACTCCGCATTTCAAAGTGGACTGGTTAGTAAAGAGCTACCGGTGGTTTCTCACACGCCCAGACAACCTGGTTGGTAGTCCAAAGGGACCAGCCACTCAGCATCACCATCCAACCACCTTTTCTATGCATGCATGACTCCGATAACACTCAACCACACCGACCACAAGCGTATGTAGTGCATGCGTATTACCACGCTTTACTCTATGTTATGTTAAATGCCAATCAAGCAGGTTGAGCTAAGTACAACAATTTAGCTCTCAAACACATCAAGATTGGACATTGAGGTTGCCATTCTTACACATGCCAGAAGTGCATGGTCCATCTAGAGTACGCCAATGATGCACTTGAGAGTTCCACTTCAGTTTAATCACATGCAGTGATGGTGTGTGTTTGTGTGTGTGTGTGTGTGTGTGTGTGTGTGTGTGTGTGTGTGTGTGTGTGTGTGTGTGTGTGTGTGTGTGTGTGTGTGTGTGTGTGTGTGTGTG
>SZWC01006904.1:113093-127717 GCA_023375785.1 Penium margaritaceum | reverse complement strand
CCCCCCTTGGTTCTTGAACTGATGCACAGCTGGTGCCGGAACCCATGGCAGGTGCGCCAAGGTCTATCGATGTGGTTAAGAATGCCCGGCTGTTATGGTACTTGGCTGGGGATGGACCTAGCCAAACCTTTTCTTGTGGAAGACGTGGTCCCAACGCCGTCACCTAGACCAAACCTGCCCTCCCCCACCCCTCAGAGGCTGCGGCAGTTGAAGCGGTGGCTGGCAGAGCTAGCCAACGGCCGTGATGGGTATGGCTCGGGCCAAAAATGTGCTGGATATCCCTCTCTTGCAACTGTCGCAAATGGGTCATGTGCTCATGCTGTCTTGTGGCTAAGCTTGCTAGATCAGTTATCCGGGAATAGGACCCACTCGCCTTACACCAGAAGGTCCCTGCCATTACTGCTGATGATTTCCCTACATGCAGCTGCTAGGGGTGCTGAGGAATGTTCTTCTCATGCTATCTCACCTCCTTTGGATATTCAGACGGGGGGGGGGGGGGGGGGGGGGGGGGGGGGGGGGGGGGGGGGGGGGGGGGGGGGGGGGGGGGGGGGGGGGGGGGGGGGGGGGGGGGGGAGGAGAGGGTCGAGTAGAGTGATGGGAGGCCCCAGTTCTTGTCTCTGTTTATGGACAGTAGAGATTTTGAAGTTCACCAAGCCTCTAGCCAGGAGGAATGAATTCAAAAATGATGGAAGTGGACACCAAAACAATGTGATGAGTGGTTCTATGATGTCGGCCGTCTTTTCCAAGAGATGTGTTTCTGCCTTAAGCGAATAAAGGGCTGGTGTTTCTTGTTTTCCGCTGGCTCTAACTTGGATGATTTCTAAAAGTTGCAATGATGCAATTTCCAGCCAGGTCCCTGTTCCCAGAGTTGTTCCTCATTTAGCTGCCCTGCTGCTGCTGCTGCTGCTGCTGCTGCTGCTGCTGCAGCCCTTGCTGCTGCTCCTGCTGCAGAAGCTACGGTTAGGGCTGTCCCTTGTGCTATTCCTATATTTTATTCTCTGCATGTTCCTGTCACTGTGGCTGGTGCCCCTGGTGCTTTTCTAGAGCCTGCTGGTGCTTCCCATGCTGACAGTGACCCTGATTTTCTGCTGAAGGTGGCTCATGCTTCCGCTGTTTAGCCTGCTGCCGATGCTGCTGGTACTTCTCTAGCTCTTGCTCCAGCTGCTGCCCTAGATCCCAGGAACCTGCTGCATTTGCTTCTTCTGCCAATGCTGCGGCCCCTGCTGCTGCCGGAGCTCTTGCTCCTGCTTTTTCTGTCCCTGCACCTGCTGGTGCCCCTGCCCAAGCCTACTAAGGAGCCTTTCAGTGGGGCCTCGTGAGAGGCCGAGGCAACCGATGCCCTCCCGTCCAACTTGCCCTTTCCTCCTAGCATCCTAGCCAGCACTAAGTGTATCTGGGCTGTGGACTGACTGGCAGATAACTACTGTGGCATGTGTCTCCTCACAAAAGGGTGATGCAATATTTCTGTGGTATAGAGCCCCGTTAGACTACAGTTTTTCTCAAACATGGGGTAAAAAACCAGTGGAGGAAAATCCCAAAGAAATAAGCATTCCAACAGTTTCACGCTGCAAGGTGTCCAGTGTCTGCAGCAGCCAAGTCTGCTGCATATGTTGCAGCAGTGTTTGTGTCAAGGTCCTGGCACCGGTTCACACGCAATGAGTGTCAAAATCCCTCGCCTTGATAGCCATTCCGATTACTGCTGCGGATGCGGCAGCTGTGATGGTGTCAAGGTCCAATGTGTTCCTGGAATTTGTCAAAAGGATAACCCTTCAGGGGTAGGGATGGCATACCGCAGTATTGAGTACCATGGTAAAAACATACCGTGGTATGTCCAGCACAAGGTGTACTGTACCACGGTATCGGTATTGTAAGGACAGTACGGCGGTACACAGATTTTCTGAAGTCGCTTTTTTGGGAACGTTATTCCCGGGTAACCATGTCAAACATTGATTACCACGGTACCTGGAAGATTTTCCTACTTGTTTTTTATGTTCATTTGATTTGCATGCTAATATCTGCCTTTTATGCCACATCCACTCGGCATGTGGATGTGGCAGAAATCACAGTTCAAAATCTACGGAAGACATCACACGTCAAAATCCGGCCATGATGCATCTGAAGACTGATTGGTGCACAAACGTCATCATCCGCCATATCACCTGTGACAGTAACACCGGCAGCCCCAACACGGAAAGTGTGCACCTCACCAACACCACCAGGGCCATTGTTGAGGAAACCATGCTCAAAGGAGGTGACAACAATGTTTCAATAGGATCCAGCACAAACTACTTCGCCATTCAAAACATCCACGCTGACTCAGGCCACGTGATCAGCATTGGTAGCTTCGGTTTGGGTAATTCTCTGGGATGCTTTTCCAACATACGAGTGAGCAAAACCGTGCTGTTAGACTATTGAATGGCATAGGCATCAAGACGTACGAAGGTGGATTAGGCAGCATCAGAAACATGGAGTTCCGTGACCCCCTTATGATTGACCAGTCCTACTGTGACTCCTCCTTGTGCCCAAAAATGGACACCGGCATTGCAAGCACCATCTGCATCCGCACTTTTTACTGCTCCAAACTCAGCCTCCTGTGCAGCCCTACAACTCCGTGCACAGAAATCTACCTTACATTCATCTCCATCAGCAACGCCACTACCAAGAAGGCGAAGATCCCCGTGTTCAATATGGACTGCGCTTATGGACAGAGCGATGCAAGGAGCATTCCACTAAAGACTGGAAACATCAGCGCCATGAATGCCATAAAATTTACCATAGATGCGTGGAGGATGTCTTCCTGATTGTGTAGCAATTTACGGAACTCGATTCGGAGTCCGTTTGAGAGAGATATGGATTTTCAAGGTTTGGTGGCAGTGGGTCCAGTTCAAGTGAGGGCTCTTGCACTGCTAGCACCAATGACTGTCAGAATTAATGGGCAGGAGGCTGGAGCGGCCTCCAAGGTAGAACGACAGCAGGAGGCACTTCAGGGAGCTTCAAGGAAGGTCCACATCAAGATAATTGGGTGTGCACATGACAGAGATGGTAAATCTCTTGTGTGAGAGTGTGACTGCCGCTCATCTCGCTAGGCTTGAAGTGTGCTAGGAGATGAACTTTGACAGGGTGGTTCTTCCAGCTCCACGAGCCAAATGGAGCGTAATTTCTTATCCATGAGTCAAACCAGCCATTTGCGCTTTCTACACAACTTCACATGCTTCGGTATTTTTGTCTCTGCAACCTGCAACTTGTCTCTCACATACAATTCATCCTGCCTAGCGGCAGTTGGTGAGCCTGATCACACCCCAAAGGGCTGCCTAAGTTTCTATCAATCACCACCTGAAAAGCTTCTAACTTCACCAAGCACACCATTATCCATCAGCGTTTATGCCTCAAATGAGGAGGTTAACCTAAGGCCCATGCGACACTTTGGCCACAGAGGTTACATGTACAGGATTACACGATGCTACAACCACCCCAAAGCACTGAGCTTTTGTACCATTGGATTTCAAGTTCTGAAATTCATTCTGTTGAATCTTGCAACACAAAAAGAAAGGGCTATTTACACATTCAGTTTGTGACTCTGTCTTCTATGGAACCTTGGACACTGACTCTTATGGGGGAGGGGGGGGGGTGTCTATGACATGGGGTTAGTGTATTACTACAGTGTACTTGTTTTTCTTATGAAGATATTTTAATGACACACTCGATGTTGTTTATCCGATGTGGATCGTAGAAAACCTTAACTTATGCAAAAGAGGGATCTTGTGTGTGGGGCTACTGTCTGAGGGCTGTGCACTCATTCTTCCCACAGATTCACACTGATCATGCATTCACTACACAATGTTTTCCGACAGAGAACCCAGAACCCCACTCTATTGGGTCCTCCAATGCACGGGGAAAGTTGGTGAGGACAGTGTACACATTCCCCACACTCTGTCAAAGTTTTTCCTACATGGAACCTTTAAACCCGACCCCGGTGAGGTCTTGTGAACAGGGAGAGCGTGTGTGGGCAGTGTATTTATTCTCCTTGAAAAAATAAACGTACCACGCACTGTACTATCTTGTCTACTATGGATTGTTGGACGCCCACCCCTGTGGGGGGTCCTGTGCATTGGGCTAGGGGATGAGGGCTGTCTGCTCTTCCCCCACACAGAACTACTTCACCTAGCCCACCGGTACAAGGGCAGAATACTACGTTGGAGGCCAGGGTTTGGGCCCAGCTGTGAACATTTCACCACTCCAGATGTGGACAGATTGTCAGGGTTGAGTCCAGATTGACTTTGGTGGCCCATATGGGGGGCTGGGGTGCCAGTACATTGGAAAAGCTGACTAGTCCTCACAGAAAATCCACTGCTGGCGCAGTGGATATCACTCTTCCCTTCAATTCCACTGGGGATGGGGGGTCCCCAGTTCTACTCCCCTTGCCAGCATGACTGGCCTTGTAGTGGGCAGCTACCTATGGTTCTGCCCTTGGTGCTCGGGCTGGCACCAGTCCCTAATCTATCTCTCTGCTGACACGATTGAAGGGAAAAAAAAAGGTTTAAAAAAAAAAGAAAAAAAGCTGACTAGTCCTCACACAAAAAGAAGAAACGTACAGTGATTACACACGCGCTGCGTGATTTTTTCCTCTACTCTGGGTGAGTGCATGAGGACGCTGTACTTGTTTCCCACATAGACGGACACTAAAACACGTGCTCAGGATGTGATTTTGTCTTTTTTGGGTTGTATGCTAGTTAAGGGGGTCCCGAGTGTGGCCATGTGTATGAGGAGAGTGTGCACCCTGTGCGTAATATTTTTCAAAGTGGAACCTTTGGACCCCACTCTTAGGAAATGGGGTCAGTGCGTGGGGCAATGGTTTGAGGGCAACACACCCGTTCTCCACATAATTATACGTCCACCATGAGCTCCATGCTTGTTCAATCATATCAGTGTGTGGTTCTAGTGTATGAGGAAAGTGCCCTTGTTCTCCACATGCAAACATTAGTCACACACTCTTTGTGTGGTTTTGTCTAAATGCAACCTTGAAGCACTTCAAGGGGATCCACTGCATTCAGCTCGAGCGTAAGGGGATGCAGTTGTTTGCCAAAAAAAACACTGATCACATGCTTTGTACAACATTTTATCCTGCATAGAACATTGGATCCCTTATCCTATCAGGTGGTCCATTATGTAGCTTTATTGTATGGAGGCAATACCTGCCTTTTCCACACTAAATTGCAGTGATCCGCACTCAGTGTGGGATCACTACAATTCTTACTGATACTTCCAAGGGGACTGTGTGAGACTAGTGTACAAGAACACACTGGTTATTTTCCATGCAGAAATACACTGATCATGCATTCAGTGTGTGATTTATAATATTTTGAACATTAGAAGCCCCCATGGGGGGTTTGCGGTGTGTGGGGCTAGTTGATGAAGGCAGTGCCCTCATTCCTCCCTAACATAAGATTGCACAGATTACATGCTCTGTTCATAAAAAGTTATCATTATAAGCAATGAACCTGGACCTTCCCATGGATTTAATGCATGTACACAGTGTTTTTACAGATTCACAAAAAAAAAAACACAAAGCATGAGTTGTATGCAATACACCTCATTTTGAGTGCTCTTTCCCAGTGCAAGGGCACACACAGAGGACACTAAAAACCAACCAAGTGCGTCAATGCGACATCATCGGGCATATGTTATATGCTTAGTAATAGAGAAGGTGACCTCCACCAACTCATCCGTCCTCCTCTAAAGTTGGAATTCGATGATGCTCAGTAAGCCCTTGAAAATATGTTTACGTATGATCAGAAGGAGTTTTTTCACGGGAGCATTGAAGCAGCATGTTGTGTACTCCTTGGGCTCAACTTGCTTGAAATAATTTGTTGTGAGCATGCAAGTTTGCAGGTTGTTTGACTACAACAGTTTCAGTGGAACAATTCCAGAAGCTTTGAGCAACCTTGTGAGCATCACTAGGCTGTAAGTTCGATCACCCCCACGAAGTAACCCTAGTTTATGGTCTCACACGTGCTGCTTTAAGTTTCAAAGGAGAATCCAAATTCCTTATAATACAAATGAAATTGGCTTTAGTTCCATGGATACTTGTAAATGATTGTGAGAACAACATTTCAAGCAAATGGTGTTCCCTTCTTGTTGTGATGGTGGTTTTGCTTCCACCTTAGCGTAAAACCGTGGCTATTTTTCTCCTGGTTCATTACATAGTCAACATTTCTTACCAAACAGTCTGTTATCTTCTCTTCAGATTCCTCTGATGAGCATCGTATCTTTTGAGCCAAAAGCGACTCAACTAGTTGGTTTCATTGTCAGTATGTTCTTTTGCATGCGTACTGGAGTTGTTATGAAGCCAATTGTGCTCTATAGAGAGGTATGTGTCTGGTAGGAGCATGAAATCAGGGTGTTCAAGGCGGTTTTGCAAAATAACAAGGCTGAAAGATAAAGCTTGTATGAAGTGATTGTGATTCAAAATGGACTTCTTTTGCGTCCCAAAAGAATTCCGTTTTGAGTCACAATCACTTCAATCAAGCTTTATCTTCAGAAGCCCGCGTGCTCCGCCATGCGTACAACAGACCAATTAGCATCCAGTCTTGATCCATCGCCCAAGCTGTAACCTCCAGCCCCTTACATGGGAGACACTCAGTGGTGTTGGGCCTTCCTCCAGAGACCTCTTGCGGTGTTTGACCCGGTTGTGCCTTCAGTGTGGGAATCAGAAGGTACCTCTGGGGGACTTGGCGGGCTGGGCCAGTCGTTCAGTTTCCGGCATGGTGGCATGCCTTTTGGTGTCAGGCATTTGCCACCAGTGTGCACTTATCCTCCAGGCATATGTTGCTCATGGGCGACCAGATGGTGTCCTCAAGCAGGATTTCCATGGGGCCTTGCCTCTGGGGGCAAGTGGTCCCTAGTGACCTTTGTTACGCCGAGCCCATGGATGCATGGGTGTGGTGGTTCACACCCATGGATGCACTGGGTTCTTGGACATGTCCACATGGAGGTTCCCAAGAGCCCACTGTATGCTTTTGATGTGGTTTGTACCATATATTGTTTGCGGCGGCGAGAGGGGTGTTCAAATACTCGTCATCTCTGTTTGAAAGACACTTTAACCCAAGGAACAGAAAATACGAAGAATAATAACCACAGCCACAACGTACCCATTGGTGTGTCAATTCCATAGGGGATGTTTTCGATAGCATAGGCATACGAGCAGTGATGCCGGGTACTTTCACCCAAAGCCATAATGTGTGCTCCAACACTGCATTGTACGTCGATAGCCCGCTCTGGTTTTTTTTTTTTTTTCTATGGGACTTCAAGAGAGCACTGGGTTCTATCAACTTTCTTTTATGTGCTCATGAATAGATATGGTTATCACCACTGTTCACAGGAATAGGTTCATTCCAAACCATAAAGTCATGTAGACCGCCAGATGTTTCTAGTACCTTTCAAACATGTCCTTAATCAAGGTGGTAAGTACTGCCCAATATGATCTCAGATGTTTATTTTCCCTAGAAGTCTACTTGAGGCATTGCTTTCACTGCACCCGCAGTCCCTACTGGCATGAGTATGGGAGTTTGTATTGCACCTCTATCCATGGCCAAAGTTTTTGCCCATGCTTAAGCTAGAAGGATCTTCATGTTGTAGGTTGAATTCCATGTTATCTTGTAAGGTATGAAGAACATTAGCGTAGCAGGAAGCTACATAGAGATGGTTTTTCGAAGGCAGAAAATTAATGTCTGGGGCAAGACAGATACTTGTTTGCTTTGATACTATAGGCAACAGAGATTTGGAATTCATTTTTGATATGGGTCACTTACACTGTACAGGGAACTCTAAGCAAGTGTTGTTACACGACTACCTTATTGCTGGAAATTTTCTCGCCTTGAAGACCTTTTTGGCAGCAGTAGTACTCAAGTTCTCTTCCTTTTTCTTGGAGGGACTTGAGCCTAGGCCAGGAACACCTTTGAAAGCACTCCAGTGGCTAGCTTTACCTTGCTTTCACGTGTGAAAAGGTAGTCACAAAGTTATGTGCTCTGTTACCCTCTGTATGGCAGGGTGAGCACAAGGATCACGTTCTGTACATTGAACCCAGTGGTTACAAAAGTCCAGTAACACTGCCTCTGTTGAAGTGTTTTTACTAGTTGTGAAACCAGTAGGGAAAAAAATTAAAAAGCATCATTAATTTAGGTATAGTGCATCACCTCAAAATCTTAGATTGCACAGGGAAGTTGACCATCTTTGCACTGCATGCATACATCCATCGTCACTGTCATCCACATGCATTAGCAGGATCCCCTGTGCAAAACTTCCAGGTGACATTTTGGCCTGATGTGTATTTTTGTTACAGTACAAAGATGTTTGTGGCTTTACAAACACAATATGTGACAACATCGTTTAGACCATCTGTTGGTGATAGTCTAAAAAGAAGTTCTGGTAATGATCTCACATGAAAACTGGAATGCAAGGAAGTACGGTCTCCTACTTGCCACAAGTGGTAGAGGTAGACCAAATCAACTAAAAAGGACCAACAAATTGAACAAAAACTGAACATGGAAACTGATGTCCCGTTCCTTGAGTGATGCGGATAACGGCATACGGCTGGCTGATTCCCGTGATGGGCAGACCCTGTTCCATGAGGAAAACTGCATGTGTGGCCTACCCAGGCCAATCCACTGCCACACTGAACATCCATCCACCAAGAATTGAGCTGGTGGATGAACTGCCAAACATTGAGACAAAGGCTACTGAGCGGGCCCCCTAGCTGAGGAGGGCAACTCCCATCTGGCCTTTCACCCCAATGCGAGCTGGAACTCCCCCACTTTTAAGGCCTAAGCCACGAGCACAGCATTGTTTCCATCTCTCACGTTTGGGTTCTGCGCTTCCACTGTGGTGACATACGCCACCCACACAGTGTCCTGAAGAGACTACCACATCACAAGGTCAAGTGTGAACTCGCTCAAAAATCCCCTCCAGCTGCTCCAGAGGTCCGATACATTCACCAACATCTGTGAAGAGTGTTGGCCAGTAATCGCCACAAGCTTGTCATGGATTGCGTGGTGGAATCTTTCCACAGGGCCCGAGCCCAGTGTTCTTGCCACATCAGCATGAACCAGGCTATCTGCTCTGTTTAGCTTGAGGTGCACAAGTTGCAGGCCCAACCAGGGCTGTGCTTTGGGACAAAATTCTGCACCAACAGGTTTATGCAGCGCGTGTGACCTGCAGCCATAGTGCTTCACCTCTGGACCCTGTAGCGCAACACCTGCTCACGTGCTGTCCCAGAGGTCCAGGGGAGAGGGTATTGAGGACTCCACCTTGTCAGCCTAGAAGGGACCCTTGACATGGAACAAGGAGCACCTGATTTACCCCCTAGCCAAGATCTACCAAAGAGACCCAAGGGAAGTCAGACTGGTAATGATGCTCTTCTCCCGCTTCCTACAGTGACAAGTGCAGCTCCAGATACTCTGCACCAGAAGAATACTTTAATCGTGTGCTTTTAACCCTTATAATAACTACTTTGCACAAAAACAATTTTCTCTCTGGTTTCTTCGATGGTCGTAGTAAGGAATGTTGCCAGACGAGCGTCCTTATGGGGACTTAACTCTGGAAAAAACAGGCCCTTTTTCTGTGCTGGGAGTACGTGGCAGATTGTTCCTGCCAAGAAACTCTTCACGACACTTGTCTTTGTCACCTCTTCCTCACACGAACAAATAAACACTTTTCATGGAGTCCATGGAGAGTCACCATTTAAAGAAAGGTGGTCCTCTACTAGACTAATATCTTCACTCACCTTTTTCCAGTACACGTTTGTCACAAAGACATGTTATTGACTTATTGCAGGAATTTTGGAAACAATCCTTTATCAGGCAGCATTCCCTCGTCCCTCGGCACCATGAGCAATCTGAAGATTCTGTGAGTTCATTTTGATAGATAGAACATTGCCTCTTCACCCCTTATTTCTGCCGCCAATGTTGTGCACGTGCTCTTCCTCTCAGTTTTCGCATCTTCCAATTCACTCTTGGGAATCATCCAGTGTTTCCAGTGTCTACTTAGAAACTCGCATTGCACATTGTATCATGAACCAAGACAAGAAAAACTAGTGCAAGAAATGCTGTCATGTTCACGTTGACTGTTGCAACTAAACTTCTACATGTTTAAAAAGAGAGAGACACAGATTACCATGGTTCGTGAGATTGAGCAACCTTACAGGTTGAGGAGGTGGGCTGGGGGGATCCCGATCATGTACCAATACCCTGGTGTCAATGTGAACTAAAACCAATAAAATGTGAGGATGCCACCAAGAGCAATGACAATACTCTTTTGAGAAACATTGTCATTGCTCAAGGAAGGAAAAATGTTACATCCTGGTGCCAGCCAAGGTCCATGCACTGCACACAAGAGAAGAGCTAGAATCCTGTTTTTCCAGTATGGATTACCCCTCTCGCTTGCTATCTGCGTTCAACATTTATACATCATCACCCCTGATCCATACACTCTCAAACATGTGAACAATGTTCAATCACGTGATGATAAGTTTTCAGCAATTGAAGCAAAAAAAAAGGATGTTTCTTGGAAGTTTCCATAATCCCTGCCTAAGGAAGTGGAATCGTGAAGAGGATGTTATGAAGCTTGCAAGAAAACTCCTCAAAATTGACGTTGATAAGAGATTTTTCAAGTACAACCTTAACAAGAACCATTCTATGTTTTCAGTTTAAGACCAACTTGCGACCAAGTTCATGAAGTGGCTGCTTTTTTTGGTTGTTTTAACTTGACTAATGAGAAGGAACATGCAAATGCCATCCCTGACTGGCAGAACATCAGCACGCAAACGCCTCCACCCAGGGCACAATAAGGTCAAGGAAAAGCAGGGAAACAAGTGTCAAGGACTGAGGAGACTCTCCTCGCTGACCAACGGCACAGTGTAGCAGAGGTCAGACAGCAAAAGAGGGCCAAGGGGCCACGGCCGCGGCAGCTCAACAAGGCATGACACTGCCCAACATTGGGTCCAAACCACCATGCCACAAGCCAAAGTTGCAGAGCACATGACACTGCTGTTGAATTCCAGCCACGGAGAGCCGCTGCCCGAACAAGGACACCGCTCGCGCCGACCAACCCGGTTGGTCAGCCTCACTGCGCCTGCCCCGACCCCCCTCCAGGCACAGCGCCGCCAGCCGACCCACAAAACGCCAACAATTTTGGGCCAAGACCGCCAAAGGTCTCCCAAACCACCGTGAGCAGCATGTACCCCGGCTGCTGCGCAAGGACGGCCCTGTAATGCTTCTCCTTTGCGGCCTCCGCCGCCGGGAGAGCCTGCCCCTCCTCCTTCACCTTGTCTGACTGGGCGTCCACCATGGTGATGTCCACCATCCATGCCGTGACCTGAGCCGAGTCAAGCACAAGGACATCCGGTCGGAGCCCCCTCGGCAACAACCCCTCCGGCTCCACCATCGCCCGGAGGGAATGATTCCGACAAATCTTCGCCAACTCGTCTTGGATGGCATGGTGGACGCGAATAATCGGCCCAAACCACGCACAGCGGTTTGGGCCGATTATGGATGGAGGTATCCCAGTGGCAGACCCAGCCAAAGCTGGGCGTGGAGGCAGAAGTTGGCCGGGGCCAAGTAGAGGTGATCACTAGGACCCGAGGGACTGGCTTGAAGGCAGAGAGCCGCCCCGCGGGACCCCACCACCCAGCACCTTCGCACCATAGCCTCGCACGCCTCTGGGAACAGTGCAGCCCCTACCATCTCCACCTCCTCCAGCCACTGTAGACGCTGGGAGTGGAAAGATGGTCTGAGCTGCTGGTACAATCCCTGTCCAATGCACTGGCAAAGGACCTCGAGCGGCGGCAGGCACGCAACAGTGTAAGAAAGCAAGTTCTCCACGACATCCTCCCAAAGGGGGCACAACAACTCCATCTCACGAGCCATAGGGAAGTTGCGGCCAAAGAGGTCATGAAGAAACTAGAGCAAGGTTGTAGAAGAGCATGCGTAGGCGAGGTGCGCCCCCGGCACCAAAGCAAAAAGGTCCATGCCCCTGGCGTTGAATGGCAACTGCGCCTGGAGCCACGCACCCCTGCAGAGCACGAGCATGGGAATCCGGCGGGGCCTCCACCACGCCCAGGATGCCCAAAAAAGTCCACCACACTCTGGAATCGAACTCCCACAACACCCGTAGCCAGTCGGCATCAGAGGGAAGAGCGCGCACAAGGAAGTACGCCAGGGGCACAATGCACAGCCAAAGCATCGTCACCGCCGCCTGCAGATCCTCCAACCGCGGCAACGCCTGGAGCTCACGGGTCTGCTCACGCAGCCAATCCTCCCCACAGCCCCTTCGAAAGCCAACAGACCCAACGGGACAGCCAAACAACTCCAGGAAGAGCACCCCCCATCCTCTGCCACAGGAGACACTTCTTCGGTTAAACCTGAAGCCCCTGACCGCCGGCCACCCGGAGCATGGAAGAGAAGCACCTGACCAAGGCCTCCGGCTCAGCACAAATCGTGGTGTCATCCTGGCCCCAAAATGCCCCAACGTAGCCCCCTGCATTCTATGCAACTCCGCTGCACCCGCTTCAAGGACTGGTAGAAGGGCCAAATCGAAGAGAACAGGCTCCAACGGGTCACCCTGCCGCACTCCACACTGGCTCTCCAAGACTGCCGGCGCACTCACCTCAAAAAACAACAGCTGCCCAGGGGACGTGTAGAATTGTCTCAGGAAAGGCACCCAAGAGCCGAGACCCCTGTCTTGCAGTGCCTCAAACATGCAGTTGCGCTCAATCTCGTTGAAGGCGTTGCGGATATCAAGGCGGAGAAGCCAAAATGAGGGATGTGCGCCCAAGATGTCCTTCACCCCCTGCACCAGCAGTGCTTTCCCCTCTGACACGCTTACCCTGATCTGCAAAGGTTGCAACAACTTCGTGATCTCCTCCTTATCCGCAACACAAGACCTGACCAGCCAGCTGGAACAATGCCTCACCCACAGTAATGGGACAAAACCCCTCCTCCTCGGTGTCCCCCTAGAGCAAGGGAACAAGGCAACTTCACCCAAAGAAAGTGGCAACCTCCCGTGGCAGCACCCCGGCAAGGATGAGATGAACCACGACCTTCAAAGACTCCGGCCCAGCCGGGGTGTCAAGGATGAGGTCACAGAGCATGTTGTAAGTCAGACCCCCCGGGCAGGCCCCGAAGCCCTACGGCGCCTCCTGGAAGGCCTCCATAACCAGATCCTCCGTGACCGCGTCAAGGAAAAGGCCTTCCGGGGGAACAAGGGGGGCAATCCAAGGGACCAATGGGGACGCCGACGGGGGATGATGCTCCCGAAGAGCCCGAAGAGTGCTCTGCGTTCCAGCCGCCGGAGGGTGTGACAAGAGCATCTCCACCCCTTGGCCTAGAGCACCCTGGTGCACCATGTAAACTGTACGCTGCCATTGCCTCTCTGCCGCTACAAGCCGCTGTGCCGACGACAGGTGGGTTGTAGGCCGCACTGCAGGGGCTGGGCAAAATGCGGCCCTAGTGGACTCCATCGCCTCCTCGACAAGACCCGCCCAGTCACCCTGCACAACCCTCCGACAGCGCTCCAGTATAATCTCGTGCTCAGGAGGACAGCACCTCTCCCCACGCCCTGAACACAGCCCCTGGCTTCGCTCTTCAGGCGTCACCGTCCGACACAGCAGGACCTGAAGGTGGAGGAGGAGAAACCAATGTACGCACAAGGCATCCACGTCAAGGGATGACCAGTGCGCGAAGATAGCCGCCACCCTCCGGCACTAATCTTTTTATACGTGCCGCTTAACCTCAGGTACCGAGATGAGAAGAAATGGATGACACCGGCCTGGCCGGCTACCACCCCACCAAGCCGCTCCCAACACACATCCACGCGACACTCCCAGGCCGTGCAGATGAGGAGATCGTGGGCTGGCTGGGCCGCTCCCCAAACCCCTAGGAGACCCTCCAAACTCCCTCGCACCAGGTTGGCGGCTTCGAGCAAGGCCGTCCCCCACAAGCTGCACACCTCCTCAGGGACACCCGCCAACGCAACCTGCCGAGGCGCCAATAAAGCCAACCCCAGTTTGGACAGTCGATCGGCGATGACATTCTTCTCGCGAGGGACCCAATGGAACGAGGTCTGCTGGATGTCCCGCGTGGTCACCAAAGCCCCATCACCTTGCAGACGGAGATGGTCCAGTTTGATGCTATAGCGGCCCCGAAGCTGGCTGACCATCAGCTAAGAATCCCCCACGAAGAGCAAATGTTGCAGCCCCGCCCCCTTTATCAGGCCGATCCCCAAGCGTACCGCCGCATACTCCATCTCATTGTTGGTGGTTGGGCTCACGAGGTGCAACAATGCGCAGGGCACAATGACGCCATGGGGTCTAAAAGCACGGCCCCAGCCCCGCCTGCCCGAGGACCCCGAGTGTCGGCGGCACCATCAAAAAATACCCAGGAGGGAGGAAGAGGCCGAAGACGTGGAGGAGGCGGCGTGGAAGAGGGAGGAGGCGGAGGATGCAGAGGAGGCGGAGGAGGCAGAGGAGGTGGATGTGGAGGTGGATGTGGAGGTGGAGGTGGAGGCGGAGGAGGGGGAGGTGGAGGAGGCGGAGGAGGGGGAGACGAAGGAGGTGGAGGAGGTGGAGGGGGCAG
>SZWC01006904.1:99865-112761 GCA_023375785.1 Penium margaritaceum | reverse complement strand
AGGTGGGGGGGGGGGAGGGAGGGAAGGGAGATGGGGGAGGTGGGGGAGGAGGGCAAGGCGGGGGAGGCGGGGGAGGTGGAGGAAGGGGTAAGGGGGCGTAAGGCAAGGGAACGAAGAGGAGCGAGGAAGGGGGCATGGAAGAGGGTTGGGCTCGAACACGGTTTTAAACATTTGTCTGGAAACAAACATGCGACCATCGTGCACATTGAAAACGGCGCGCCTGACATCGCACACCGACACACCAGCTGTAAGGCTGGTGTGTCGGTCCACCACCTTATTTTTTCCAGTTGGAATGTAAGGATCAAAAGTGTCCATGGTAGGTCGAGCTCAGCAGTGGTTAACTCTTTCAGCTGTTCAATTGAGCGCATGGATTACAATATAGGGAGCAATCACCGCTAAATCGGTCACACCAATCCCCTCGAGTTGATTGGAACTGCAAAAACGTGCAAGAAACTGTCTCATTGGACTTCCTTTTTCTTTAATCTAAACTTGATTGGTGAGAAGGAACATGCAAATGCCGCCCCTGACCGGCACAACATCGAGGTATGAAAGCATGAAAACGCTGCCACCAACGGCACAATGAGGTGGAGAGGAAAAGCAGGGAAACAAGCGTCAAGGACTGAGGAGACTCTCCAGCCAACGGCACAGTATAACAAAGGTCCGACAGCGTAAGAGGGCCAAGTGGCCACGGCCGCGGCAGCTCAACAGACGTGACACTGCCCAACGTCGGGTCCAGACCACCACACCACAAACCGAAGTCGCGGAGCACCCGACACTGCTGCTTCCTTTTCTGTGACTATAGAAAAGTATATGTAAGGTATAACTCTCTGGCTTGTGTTTCAGATCGATGCACTGTTCAATCTTGCAATCGCACCGTTCATGTTTCCATTAAGACCGAATCTACAAAAGCACTTCTATGCATTGAAAGCAAGCAACCAGAAGATTGGCTTGAGTGCATAGACAACAAGTGCTGGACCGCCCCCCTCCTCAAGACAAATTTATGACAAAACTTACATTGCATGTCTTACTTGACTGAGTAGGAACCTTCCGGCATGCGTATCTTGGTGAATCCACTAGTGTATTTCTTAAGCAGGTATTTACACAACCTTCAGTTTCCTCGCTCATACATTCGCCCAATACAGGGGGAGGGGAGGGGAGTCAAGCACTGGCCGACATCTCCACCAAAACATCGTCATCACTCTATCCAGCACAGCGCCCCCTATGAAGGAGAAGTGTATAGGCCAAATGTATCAGCGAGTGTACAGGGCGATGTATCCACGCTCGCGAAAGAAAAGCACTAGTGATTGCTAAAACATCAACCTTGTGCATCAGCCCCGCTTCCTTGCATTACAGGTCTTGCTAATCTTCTCTCTGCAATCCTGTCGCCATGGCTGCCCTCACCGCTGCCGCTGTGTCCGCCCCCGCCTTCCTGGGCCAGATCGCTGAGTTGGCCGCCAAGGTCGGCAATGTGGAGGCGCGCGTGACCATGAGGAAGACCAAGGAGGCTGTGGACAGCCCCTTTTTCGGCCCGGACCACCCCAAGTTCCTGGGGCCCCTGTCCGGTGAGACCCCCTCCTACCTCACCGGCGAGTTCCCCCGCGACTGCGGCTGGGACACCGCGGGTCTGTCCTCCAACCCCGAGACATTTGCCAAGAACAGGGAGCTGGAGGTGATCCATGCTCGCTGGGCCATGCTCGGCGCTATGGGCTGCATCTTCCCCAAGCTGCTGGCGAAGAATGGCGTGTCATTTGGCGAGGCAGTGTGGTCCAAGGCCGGACTACCTCGGCAATGTCAGCCTGATCCACGCCCAGTCCATCCTGGCCATCTGGGCATGCCAGGTGATCCTGATGGGAGCCATTGAGGGTTACCGCGTTGCTGGCGGCCCCCTCGGTGAGGTTGAGGATCCCCTGTACCCCGGCGGTGCCTTCGACCCCCTGGGCCTGGCTGACGACCCCGACACCGCCCTTGAGTTGAAGACAAAGGAGATCAAGAACGGCCGCCTCGCCATGTTCTTGATTGTTCGGCTTCTTTGTTCAGGCCACCGTGACCAGCAAGGGCCCTCTTGAGAACCTGTCCGACCATTTGGCGGACCCCACCGCCAACAACGCGTGGGCCTACGCTACCCAGTTCGTGCCCGGTACCTATATTTCAGCGGGAGCTGTACAAATTACTGTACATTCTACCAATCAGTCGACAAAACTCTTTCCAGTAAAAAAACAAAACAAAACATCAACCTTCAAGAAGGCTTTGTCGAGACCCACAGCAGCATTAGTGAACATACCCTACTGATCTTTGCTTTCGTATATATTTATTTCATGACGTGATTTCCTTGAACGATTTTTTTAAACGAATCGCTTAAGTACACCCTAAATAATCACTTCGGCCGGGACAATGATAACTTCCGTTCACGGTCCGGGTATTACGTCTAAGATTGTGCTAAGGAACCAAATTTTCTTCAGTCAGTGCACTTCACACTCCAAATGAAGCATCGCGCGCCTCACTGACGCGCTGTTTGGCATGTCTGACATGCCTGTCTGACACGTCAGACATGTCAGACAACACGCAAATCATTTTTTGGCGCACATCTGGTGGCCAAGCCCTTGCTCGAGGGTCTGGCCACCGGACATTTGTCCTCGTTTTTGCGTGACTTGAGACTGACCATCGAAATCAAAGATTCAACTTTTTCGTTCAACAAATTTAAAGGGACAACCTAAAAAACGCTTTTGGTAGAAACCGTGTTCGAAATCAAGGAGCACATAAATCACAATTTTGAAAAAAAACGAAATCAAAGATCACTACGGTATAGTGATGAGCACCATATGCGAGAGAATACATGGCCTGCGAATATTTCCTTGATACACGGATCTCTTTTGTGTACAGTTTTGCGTTTTAGCGCTTACCAAACTTTATGTTGCTGTCTCTGGCTGCAAGACATTCAGGTGATTGAGCCCGAAAGCATCTTCAATGACAGGTTGTGACAGTTGTACTCACCATATCACGGCATTTTCAGTTAAGTTTGGTTGTCACTCCTGGACAAGAAACAAGTACAGAAGGCCAGGATTTGCCAAATTCAGAGCCATAAGTTTTTACTTCTGGACTTCCATTGCGCAAATCGAGTTGTTCCGCATCGGCCACAAAAACCCCCAAATACTGATGAAATAGTATGCACCTTGTCCACTGCCTAGCTGGCTAGCTACACATACAGACAGGGCATGCACTGCTCTGTGGAGTACGTCCCCTTGGTCTGATCTGAGTTGGGCCAGGAATGCATTACCCATGATGGGTATGTTCCCTGTGGCTCATCATAGGAACCATACCTTTTTGGCATGGTTGAATAGGCACCGGAGTCTCAAACGAGAGGTCGCGGGTTCAAACCTTGCGACGACCACAATTTTCTTTGTGGCCAAAACTGGGACAAGAATTTTCTAGAAAGCTTACTAGAGCCTGACTTGAGGATGAAACTTGGCGGTCTAAGGACGCGCCAACTAGGACTGTAGGTTGAGGTTGGCTCCAGTGGAGCCACTACAAGCAGAAGCTTTAGCAAAGCTCTGCAAGTATAAAAGCCTGTACCTTGCATGCATCCATTCCTAGTTCTTGCCTTTGAGACTCCTCACAGAGTGTCCAACCAAAGGTAGACACTAAAGACCAACATGCGGACTTCGTGAGGTTGCAAACCAACGAACCTAACGTGTGGATCCCTCGTTCGAGTGTGATATGTTATCTTGGTTGCAATACCAAGAGCAGTTGGCGGCCTCCCATGTCGGGACCCGTTTTTTAGACCGTTGCTATCCGGCGCATTGACAAAGGGTTATGGATCCACACTTCTGGTTTTAAGGCACGCTTCCAAGACCGACTAGCGCGTGGTCTTGCAGGGTGTACAGGTACAACAGGGACACGACCATCGGACGGCTCCATCTGCTCCATCGGCTCCATCGGCTTCTTCAGGTAGGGTGCACGCACGTGGCGGACTAGGGGACGAGGAACAGCTCTGTCCATGTTGGACAAGACCCTNAGAAGCTTTAGCAAAGCTCTGCAAGTATAAAAGCCTGTACCTTGCATGCATCCATTTACAGTTCTTGCCTTTGAGACTCCTCACAGAGTGTCCAACCAAAGGTAGACACTAAAGACCAACATGCGGACTTCGTGAGGTTGCAAACCAAACGAACCTAAAGTGTGGATCCCTCGTTCGAGGGTGATATGTTATCTTGGTTGCAATACCAAGAGCGGTTGGCGGCCTCCCATGTCGGGACCCGTTTTCTAGACCGTTGCTATCCGGCGCATTGACAAAGGGTTATGGGCCCACACTTCTGGTTCTAAGGCACGCTTCCAAGACCGACTAGCGCGTGGTCTTGCAGGGTGTACAGGTACAACAGGGACACGACCATCGGACGGCTCCATCTGCTCCATCGGCTCCATCGGCTTCTTCAGGTAGGGTGCACGCACGTGGCGGACTAGGGGACGAGGAACAGCTCTGTCCATGTTGGACAAGACCCTCGAGCCCCAACGGGACTAAGCTCTACCCCTTTTTAGAAGGTGGTACGACCCCGAGTCCGTTCTCTCACGACGGCACCATCGCCTTAGGCGATCATCGGTGGGAGGGGTATGCAACGGAACCAACTGCACCTTTGACAACGGTCGCAGTCAGTAACCTCATCAGCCTCATCGGCCTCAACGAAGCAGAATAGCAGCGAAACAGAGAAGACGAGCAGCCGCAGGAAATGGTGGATCCGGCTCAAGTCCGCCTTGAGGCGGGTATGTCCAAATTCACAGGGACAGGTTTTCCCTTGTGGAAATGGCAATTGAGACTGTCATGAACGTGCGTGGCTACCTCGACATCCTAAAAGGGACCGAGACAGCACCAGCCGATGCGACGGTGACGACTTATGCGGCTGACGTTGCAGCTTGGACGATGAAGAACAACATGGCTTTTGCCATTCTTGTGACGTCTATCAACGAGACTCAACACTCTCACATCACAGGATGCACGTTGGCTGCCGAGGCCTACGCAAAGCTCTCACGCGTGCATCAATCGAACGCCCTAGCAAACCGACTCTTCATCTTCCAAAGGTTGATGTCGATGAGGGTGAGCAAAGGAGAATCGATACCCGCATTTTTGCAGTCATTTGACAACGTGCTGCAGGAGGTCCAGCAAATGGAATGAAATCTCGACTCCAACAGGCGTGCCATGATCCTTCTAATGGCGCTGCCGGAAAGCTGGGGGTCCTTGATCACCATATTTGGTGGTTGGAAGGAGGCAGATCTGACGTACGAGGCTGTCACCGAACACGTCCGCAACGAGTCCATGCGACGCAGTGGTAGTGAGGCAAACATCTCAGCCTATGCCTCTTGCTTCGGTGGACATGGTGCAAGCTCTCGCTCCAATCAAGGCAACAGCAGAAGCTGTGGCTATGGAAGAAAAGGCAATGGTGGTGGGAAGAGTTCCAAGAAGCCCGGCAACTGTCACAACTGTGGCAAGGCTGGGCACTGGGCTAGGGACTGCCGTAGTCCCAAGAAAGAAGGCGGGAACAAAGGTGCAAAGGAGAAGAAGGAGCTCACCAACATGATGGCTAGGGGGCTGCCCATGAAGGGCGCAGCGGTCCTTAGGCCCGGGGCATTCGCCCTTGACTCGGGCACCAACCACCACTCATCAAAAGAGAAGGGTAGATTTGTCTCCATGGCCGAATCTGTCATGCGCATCAAGTGTGCAAACGGCGGCGTCGTCTAAGCCATGGGCGAAGGGGACAAGGTGATCACGTTCAACGTGAATGGTACGGAGAAGGCGGTCAACCTTCAAAAGGTGGTGTACATGCCCTCCTTCGCAAGCAACTTGCTGTCCGTGTCACAAATCACCGACAACAACATGACAGTGGTGTTCACCAACAAGGAAGCGGTGGCCCTAAAAAACAAGGACATCGAGATTTTGTACACCAAAGACGACCTCATGCTTCACGTTCCAAGAGTCGACGGCCTCTACGTGCTTCAAACCAAAGTCACCAAGGCGTCGGATGAGGGACTCGCATGTGCCACCAAGACAGTGGCACCGGAGCCAAAGGATGCACCGCCGGCGACCGCTACGGCCGCCACATCAACTAAGGACACTGACACTGAGCTGTGGCACCGGCGATTTGGCCACGTGGCCAACAGCACGCTGCAGAAGATGCAGGAGCAAGAGGTAGTCCACGGGATGGAAGGGTGCACCATGAAGCATGGCGGAGGGTGTGCATTGTGTGAACCATGCCTCCAAGCAAAGGCAAAGAAGAAGTCGTTTGGGAGAGGAGGTCAACGAGCAGAGCACATCTTGGAACTGATACACAGTGACGTGTGTGGACCCTTCCGTACACCGTCTAACGGAGGAAGCAAGTACTTCATGACCTTCATTGATGACCACAGGTGCAAGTTGTGGATCTACTTCCTAAAAAAAAAGGGAGAGGTCAAGGAGAAGCTCCTCGAGTTTGTCGCCATGGTGGAGCGGCAAATGTCCAAGAAGGTGAAGACGCTCCGAAGTGACAACGGGGGTGAGTACGAGGCATGCAAGCCATGGCTCAAGCATCATAGCATCCACCAGGAGCAAACCACCCCATACAACCCTTAAAGCAACGGCGTTGCCGAGAGGATGAACCAGACCCTGCTCGGCATGGTACGAAGCATGCTCTTCGACGCCAAGCTCCCACCTCGCTTTTGGACTGAAGCAGCAACAACGGCTTGCTACCTCTTGAACCTCACACCAGTGACGGCCTTGCGGAAGCGTGGAAAGGAGCAAGACAAGCAGCTGAAGACCCCACAGGAAGCATGGTCGGGAAAGAAACCTAACGCATCTCAGCTGAAGGTATTTGGGTCAACTGCATGGGTGCAAATCCAGTCGGGAGAATGTGGAGGCAAGCTAGATGCACGTTCCAGGAAGTGCTTCATGGTTGGGTACGACAAATCACACAAAGCCTATCGGCTTTGGGACCAGGCAGCAGGCAAGCTTGTGAGGAGCCGCGACATCGTGTTTGACAAATGCACCCTTCAAAAGGGAGAGCTGCTGGACCCGAAACTCGCTCCCAAATCGGGAGAGTGGATAGTATTGCTTGAGTCTAGAGACCAAGCACCCGACAACTGGCTCGCTTTGCCAGTAGGTGGTGGGAATGGGAGAGCTGTTGCGAAGGATGACGCATCATCAGACATGGATGCAGATGCCAAGGTGTCCAAATCTTCTGAGTCTGACTTGGAGTCTGACGACTCTTCTGATGACGACAAAGACGATGACAAACCACCACCTGTGGAAG
This sequence comes from Penium margaritaceum, assembly GCA_023375785.1. Lineage (NCBI taxonomy): Eukaryota > Viridiplantae > Streptophyta > Zygnematophyceae > Desmidiales > Peniaceae > Penium > Penium margaritaceum. The sequence goes on along the minus strand of SZWC01006904.1, from coordinate 105,493 downwards.
CACCAGCACCAAAGCAAGAAGCCACACCAGCACCCCGGCGCAGTTTGCGACCAAAGAAAGCACCTTTTCGGTATGAGGATGATTGGACTGGCCTTAGCTGGCCGTGCATGGCTCATGGAGAGCCATCCACAGTGGCGGAGGCGATGAATGGCCCAGATGCGGCCAAATGGAAGGAAGCAGTGGACAGCGAGCATGCGTCCATTGTTGAGAACGGCACGTGGGTGCTGGTGGATAGACCCGACAAGGCCCACGTGGTGGGGTCCAAGTGGGTCCTCCGAGTGAAGAAGAAGCAAGACGGCAGCATCAACAAGTTCAAGGCAAGGGTAGTGGCTAAGGGGTTCTCTCAACGCCCGGGCTCCGAGTATGATGAGACATTCGCGCCCGTCGTGACCTTTGCCTCCATCCGCTCTCTCCTTGGTATTACAGCCGCAAAGAATCTGGAGATACACCAGATGGACGTTAGGACAGCTTTTCTTTATGGGAAGCTTGACAAGGAAGTGCTGATGGAGGTGTCCGAAGGAGTCGAAGCTCCCAATGGCAAATTGTGCAAGTTGGTAAAAGCGCTCTACGGGCTGAAACAAGCCCCAAGGATGTGGTACAAAGAGATGGACGGTTTCATGACCGGTCTCTCCTTCGTGCATTGCTAGAGTGATCCAAGCGTGTACGTGCGCGATGATGGAAGAGGGCTGATACTGGTTGCGTTGTACGTGGATGATCTGATCACCTGCTCGTCTTCGGTCGAGCTGCTGGATGAGCTGAAGTCTGACCTCAGCAAAAGGTTCTAGATGAAGGACATGGGTCCTCTCAAGTACTACCTCGGGATCGCCATCCACCACAATCGAGAAGCAGGCACCATCAAACTCAACCAAACCAAATACATTGGTGAGGTACTGAAGCGCTACCACATGGAAGACTGCAAACCTGTCAACACCCCAGTGACGACTGATACGAAGCTGAAGGCCTCCATGTCGCCAAGCAACGAAGCAGAACAAAGGGAGATGCAAGACATCCCCTACCAGTCCGCCGTGGGTAGCATCATGTACGCCATGGTAGGGACTCGTCCGGACATCTGCTATGCTGTGGGACAAGTGAGCAGATTTGTGGCTAACCCTAGGCCACAACANGAGTAGCAGGCACCATCGAACTCAACCAAACCAAATACATTGGTGAGGTACTGAAGCGCTACCACATGGAAGACTGCAAACCTGTCAACACCCCAGTGACGACTGATACGAAGCTGAAGGCCTCCATGTCGCCAAGCAACGAAGCAGAACAAAGGGAGATGCAAGACATCCCCTACCAGTCCGCCGTGGGTAGCATCATGTACGCCATGGTAGGGACTCGTCCGGACATCTGCTATGCTGTGGGACAAGTGAGCAGATTTGTGGCTAACCCTAGGCCACAACATTGGCAGGAAGTCAAGCGCATCTTGCGCTATGTGCAGAAGACACGTCACATGGGCCTCATCCTTGGAGGCCAAGAAGGAACTGAACCCCTTCGCCTGAAGTGCTACACTGATGCTGACTGATGAGGAAACCGCGACGACAGGAAATCCACCTTTGGATACGTGTGCATCTTGAATGGCGCTGCCATCTCATGGGCCAGCAGGAAGCAGGATTGTGTTTCCGTATCCACGGCTGAGGCTGAGTATGTTGCTTTGTCTGAGTTGTGCAAAGAGACTCAGTGGCTTCGTAGCCTGCTTGGTGAAATGACAGTATCACATAAGGATGCCATGGTCATACACGTGGACAACATGAGTGCCATCTCAATGGCTGAAAACGAGATCATCTTCCGGCGAGCAAAGCACATCGACATACGTTACCACTACTCACGTGACCTGGTCATGAAGAACATGGTGAACTTGTAGCACTGCGGAACAAAGAGCATGCTTGCTGACTGCATGACCAAGCCGCTAGAGAGTGACTTGCACTATGCAAGCATTCGTGGATTCGGAATGAGGAGTGCGGCAGAGGAAGGGTGAGCCCCAAGGCATTGATGGAGCCCAGGAAGCGCCAGATGGACAGAGGTGCAAGAGAGAGATTTGTTGAAATAGTATGCACCTTTTCCACTGCCTAGCTGGCTAGCTACACATACAGACAAGGCATGCACTGCTCTGTGGAGTACGTCCCCCTGGTCTGTTATGAGTTGGGCCAGGAATGCACTGCCCATAATGGGTATGTTTCCTGTGGCTCATCATAGGAACCGTACCTTTTTGGCATGGTTGAATAGGCACCGGAGTCTCAAACGAGAGGTCGCGGGTTCAAACCCCGCGATGGCCACAATTTTCTTTGTGGTCAAAACTGGGACAGGAAGCTTCTAGGAAGCTTACTAGAGCCTGGCTTGAGGATGACACTTGGCGGTCTAAGGACGCGCCAACTAGGACTGTAGGTTTAGGTTGGCTCCAGTGGAGCCACTACAAGAAGAAGCTTTAGCAAAGCTCTGCAAGTATAAAAGCCTGTCCTTTGCATGCATCCATTCATAGTTCTTGCCTTTGAGACTCCTCACAGAGTGTCCGACCAAAGGTAGACACTAAAGACCAACATGCTGACTTCGTGAGGTTGCAAACCAAATGAACCTAAAGTGTGGATCCCTCGTTCGAGTGTGATATGTTGTCTTGGTTGCAATACCAAGAGCGGTTGGCGGCCTCCCATGTCGGGACCCGTTTTCTAGACCGTTGCTATCCGGCGCATTGACAAATACTTCCGGTTAATGTAAGGTGATTTTCAATTGAAACACGTGCTTCTCAAACATCACCTTGAATGTGTCCATCAGTCTTAAGAACACGAAAGGAAAACTCTCCACAAGAGGATGGACAAAGTTGGTCATTCACGTGGCTGGGCGTCAACTGATCACAAGTTGACTTTCCGTGCACCATGTGTTATGTATCTTGAAATGGCTCAGCTCTCAAATACACATTTCATACCGAACTACATCTACATGTGTTATAAGACTGAAGTACGGTGGTGATTACTGAGCCAAAACCAAAGAAGATAATTGTTATTTCAGATTCTTAAAACCTATCTCCTGACACATTCTCCTCCTCCAAACGCCAAACTGCAGGTTGAAATAATGTTTCACATGCAATGCGGAAGGCTCCATTATTGTGAAAATTCTACTAAAAACCTTGAATACATTAGTGTATACAATTGACAAAAAACCATTCAGAACGCAATACACTGCCCCATACACTTGCCTCATACACTACTTCCTTCCCACCCCACCCAAAGATCCACGACATTAACTTTGCACTCACACCAAGGAATGTGTGGCTAATGTACTACAGACGTGCAGAGATTTGATACATAAGTTTAATAACTGTAGAACACTACCCCACACACTTGCCTTGTACAGTTTTCCATACCCCCCTGCTCTAAGGCCCACTACTGTCACGTGAAACTGACACTGGAACATGTACAGAGCACACTACACAAGTGTATACATTTCATAGGTGAGTTTTCAAACTACAAAACACTACCTCAAATACCAAGTTCCATCACTTGGCACTCACAACAAGGAAAGTATCGCAAACTACCCTACACTATTGTATGTACACAAGCCTTCAAACTACTGTACACTATCCCATACACTTTCCTCAAACATTTTTCCTTCCACCCTCCCCCTACCCCATCATGCAAATACCCACCATTGTGAACAATAGTGAACACTTTCCTTCCACGTCTTATGTTACCTCCCTGGAAGCTTCATGAACTAAAGGCTATATACACACTTCAGTTAGTGTATAAAAATATGAAAATGAGCTATACCTCGAGTTCAATACCCAGGGAATCTCTTGTGCATGGTTCTTGCAGTCATATTCTGGATTCCTTTCATGGCTTTACTCGTATTGTCAGGCTTCTTGGACAGACAAGTCTGTCTGGTGAGCTCCCGTCAGCATTGGCTACCTTGAAATTCTTGGAGACATTGTGAGTCCAGGACCATAGTGGGCCTATCCCCCAGGTCTAAAACTAGATTTCTGCTTCTTTGATGAGATGAGCAGAAAACCGTTGGATGTAATTATTTCAGGGCTTACGAAGCACGATATTGAGTACCATGGTGCAAAATGCTGCGGTACTTTGCAGAAAAGAGTACTGTGCAGCGGTATTGGTACTGTGACAGAAAGGGGTATCAGCACTCAGACGTTGATAGGTCATGCGTAACTCCTTTCTGTTAATCTGGGGTCTTTCATGTTAACGGTACTACAGGCAAGTAATGCTGTTGAAATGCATAGACATCTGCTCTATGGACGGCATGCTCTGAGGAAAGCGGGTGCTTGGCATGCTGTGAGAATAGACACACCATTCTTATTTTTATTTTTTTGGAGGTAAATCTTGGTTCATGAGAAGGAACATGCAAATGCCACCCCTGACCGGCACATCATCGGGGTATGAAAGCATGCAAAAGCCGCCACCCATGGCACAAGGAGGAGAGGAAAAGCAAGGAAACAAGCGTCAAGGACTGAGGAGACTCTCCTCGCCATCCAACGGCACAGTGTAGCAGAGGTCAGACAGCGTAACAGGGCTAAGGGGCCACGGCCGCGGCAGCTCAACAGGCGTGACACTGCCCAACGCCGGGTCCAGTCACCCACGCCACAAGCCGAACTCGCGGAGCACATGACACTGCTGCCGAATCCCAACAATGGAGAGCCGCTGCGCGAACAAGGACACACCATTTCTCAATTCAGATCCACGCCTTTGTGTAGGAGCTCTTCCAGTTTTTGTTCGAGCATGTATGATCTAGCTTGTATCCATAACCTGCCTGCACCTGAGGCAGGTTGTACAGTTGTATTGAAAAACATCTCTTCCAATGATGAATTACAGTTGAACATGCACAAATGAGTTGTTTTAAAGATAGTCCCTCTGCCTCAAGATCTCAACTATCGTCAATGTAATGATGCTGTTTGGAAGAAGCATTGTTAATTATATCAATGCTCAACAAATTTGTCAATTTCTAAGATAGTGATAAGGAGTGCAATGGTAGATGAACTTCCATCATTTTTTTCTTTTGTTGGATGCCTGCCCCATAGGAATGATTCTTTGTTTTCCTTCTGATGCAGTGAGGTTGGCCTTGAGCTCACGTGTCCACCACGTGATTCACTTTGTTGGGGAATGCCTCCACCTGAAAGCTATGGCGCGTTTTGTACCGCTATTTGTCCCAGTTTCTGCAACAACTGCATCCAAGGTGCGTAAAAGTATCCAAAGCAGTCCACTTTTGTAACATAGTTTTAAAATACCAGAACCAATGTCCAAGGTGATGCTATATGATGAACTTCCAAGATTTTCTGTTTTTCCAGTTTACTTTCTACTCCTGATCTACAAGATGTGATGGAGGATTCATCGATCTGCCAGCACTTGTGGGCATCCATCTCCCACTATCTGTGTTCAAGGTGCTTTGGTCTGTATGCTATGTGAAGGCGACCTGTTCGTCTGTACGCAGACCTAGGCGGTCCCACTTAGTTGTTCCCTCCCCATAAAACTGTTCCAGCTACGTCTGTGCTCCAAACAGACACAGGGGCTGCTTGCTTGCCTCCTCTAGGAAACACAGGTTTGGATAAAAAGAAGAAACTGTCATGCAGAAACCATCCTGTGATGTCAGTGGGCACATTGGGTGGAGGAGGAGGGGGGGGGGGGG
>SZWC01006904.1:13809-27469 GCA_023375785.1 Penium margaritaceum | reverse complement strand
AATTCTTCTGCACTCTCTGGTACAAGGCTGAGGGCCTGCGATGAGATGAGTTCAGAGTTCCTTGTCATTTCTTGTAACAGTGCGCTCTATATGTTCTGAAGAAAACTGGACGTTTTCCATTGCAAGAGACCTCCATTCAGTGAAAGTGCAAGATGTACAAGATCCAATGCCTTGTTCTCTGAATGAAGCTATCCCTCTCAAGTGAATGTAGTTCCCTGGAGTCCTTGCATGGAGTCTTTGGCTCATTTCTTGTTCTCTTTGAAAATTAATATGGAGCAGGAACTTGGGTTTCAATCAGCTTATTGGAAGCATTCCAGACACTCTCAGCTCAATGGTGAACCTGGAAGAGCTGTAAGTCCTTCATGCAAGATTTCCAGCTCATAATTCCTCAGCAATTTTTCCTTTTTCAAAGGCCAGGAGTATAACATCCTTTCCAGTAGAGTTAATTATCATAATGGAATGTGTTTAACCGAACATCAACCTAGAAAATATGTTAATCTGCACAGATGTACCTAATTCATAGTGCAGAGGAACCTGACAGTTCTTCGTGGTGAGGGCTCGTTACTTCACCCTCCTAACCTGTGGAGACGGGCATGCAGAGAGAGGTGGGAGGCGGGATAAGGAATGAGAAAGGAGAGGGAGGAAGGGAAAGAGGGAGTGGAAAAGCGAGAAACAAACAGGGGGAAAGAGAGGAACAAGTAGAGGGATAGATAGAGAGAGGGGGGAGAGAGAGAAAGAGAGAGAGAGAGAGTGAGAGTTGTCAGTGGAGAGAGAGAGAGGGAGAGAGAGAGAGAGAGAGAGAGAGGAAAAGAGAGATAGATCGAGAGGGAGAGAGGGAGAGAGGAAGAAGGAGAGGGAGAGAGAGGGAGGGGAGGGCGGGATAAAGGCCCGGAGTCTACCTTTCCTGATATCTCCTTGGAAGACAGGCCACCTGCCCCGTGAGGCTTATGTTTCGTGAACAGAAGACCTGGCCAGGGCCAAGGAAGAACAGAAATTTCAGAAACAACAAGTTAAAGGAGGATTTTCAGACTCGTGCAAGTACATATGATCCCTTGTGCTGGTAGGGCTGCTCTCTAGGAATACTGATATGTATATTGCTGGATCCAAGGGAGTGACACGTGCTGGATTCGCAGCACACTGGATTCCACAGCCCAAAGCCTGTGCGCACTTGCTGGAGTTCTGCCCCCTGGGAGGAATAGTGATTGTACTTACACAAACACACACACACACACACACACACACACACACAAACACAAACACACACACACACACACACACACACACACACACATACACACACAAACACACACACACACACACACACACACACACACAAACACAAACACACACACACACACACACACACACACACACACATATATAAAGTAAATGTGTACATGTATAGCAATGCATGTGTATTATTTCAATAAACGGGACCATGCAATGCCGCCACTTGGTAAAACATGGTGCCACCTACTGCAAAAGAAGGTGGGCATGGACACAACCTAGGCGCCAGCAATGACATGCTCCATGCCACACAAGTCGGAGAGCACTAGGGTGTGCTGCACACACCCCCTCCGAGCCACCAGCGCTATCTCAACAGGGAAGACTGCCTTTGCCTGAGCATTCGTGACATGGTGAAGCCAGGTAGCCCAGCAGTAGATCCAATTGCCCGCAACAGAGGCATGCTGGGCCAAAGCCCCCACGGCGCTCTGAGCCTAGCAATCCAGAGCCTCAGATGAGCACTGCGGCGTCCTGTGCAAGAGACAGATCTGCGCCAGGCGGGCAAGGAAGACCCATAACTCGTCTTCTAGGCCAACCAATGTCTCGCACGCCAGCACCCACAAGTGGTGCCCCCTCCATGGTGCAGCCGCATACTTGCCCGCCTTGTCCTTCCCTGTAGCACGGATGGCCTTCTCCAGCCCACTGGCCATCTTCCCCTTACGACTGTGTGTCCACAGTCGTAACATGGAGCACCCACATCGTGCCCTACTCTTGTTCCACACGGGTAAGGTCTTGAAGTAGGAAACCCTGCCCTCCAGGCAGCGGAAACTCTTCCTTGGGCTCGACCCATGAGGTGAGGCTGTGCTTCCTGCAGATGTCAGCCAGCTCATCCCGGATGACGTTGTGACCCCACCACACCGCACATCCCTCCTTCCCCTTCTCCATCACCGCGGCCGCACCAGCCCGTCCAGTCCCACCTGATTTAGATGCCCTACGGGCCACAACTGGTCATGGCAGCAAAATTCTGCTGCTGCAATTAAGGTCCTATTGTCCTCTCATGAATACTAATGATTTCAAAAGTGTTTTCAACTCAAAAAGTTTGTTGAAATCCGCCACAGATGATCACAATAGTTTTTCATGTAGATTCATAGGCACCACTCACCAGATATAGTGGTGGGAGGTGAAGTGTAAAAAATGAGTATGGAAGCAGCAAACTGACATGACAGGGCCAAACCAGGCTGCTCCTTGTTGAGGGAGTCAAAGTAGCACAAACCTGGCAATGGGCCTTGGGAGTAAGGCCCATAAGTGCCCCATGAGACTCTGGCCTTGGGAACAGCACGCAGCTAGAACTCCTGTCCCCCAGTATTGGCTGAAGTTGCACATGAAGCCTCACCGCTGCCTGCAAAAATCCCGCAATGGGCAACGGTCTACATGGACAAACTCCGCTTATCTGTGGCCACTCTTGGACTGTGTCCTTTTCCCCACATGGCTGATAGATACCAAATAGAGCACCATCACTCTGGGCCGAAGCCGCCAAAATGCTTTCATGCCTCTGTTTCTATTCCTTCCATTCAGGAGCCACCTGATACTTCCTTTCTATCAGGGCCTCTTTAGCTTGCAATGCCCAATTGTTTTTATTTTTCTTGCCTTGCAGCGGAAGTATCCTCCCTGTCAGCCCAAAGTTTGCCTCCCACATAGAAACTGGCCTGACACCCTTCTCTTCTGTACCCTCCTTCAGCGAGGCGATCATTCATCTGTACTCACCACCTCCTTTGGAAGCTTTGCTTCCACCACCTTTTTCCCTTTATATTATCCTCAAAAAGGCCCTCCACACAGAATCATTAAACCTCCACATGATCTTGAGCCATCATGGATCCTGCAGCAGATTACACCCAGAAATCTGCACGTGGATCCATTCACCGCTGCATCACAGCCTGAGGATCGGGGGTTGGTGCAGCGTTCACAGTGCCAAGCTTCTCTCCACTGTCTTTAGAAGCTTTCTGAACCCACTGGCCAACCTGAAATCTTCAACCCTTCCTTTGTCATCATTCCCAACCACAGTTTCAAGGATGACCTGCTTGGGGAAACCTCGGAAAAGGTGGCCTGTTTTCCCCAAGGAAAATATCTTGGGTCTTCAGAAAAAGGCCATTAACACAGCTGGATACAAGACTTACTTTCAGGATTGAACATTGGACCTGTCAATTGGAGTTGGCCAACTGTGGGCCCAATCTCTTGGGACTTGGAGGTGACAGAAACAGAGAGGCCCAAGATCTTGCCCCTTTTTTGTCAATGTCAGTCGTTTTCTGAGTCTTACACGCTTTGCCACCCATTTCATGGGCATTCTAACATAGGGTGCATGCATTTGTGGCTTCTCAGAGGACCAAATGATCGGCTAAAGCTACCTTGATTTCATTCGGGCACCGAATGAATTTGGCCGAATAAAACGGGCGTTTTATTCGGGCCATGTGAGGAGTCAAAATCCTGTTTTCATCAGACCACCCAAAACGGGTGGTCTGGAGGGGGGGGGGGGGGGAAGGGAGGCAAAAGGGGGGGGGGGGGGTCAGTGGGGGGGATTTTTTGGGGGGGTGTAAAAATTGAGATATGCAACCACTCTCTTGCAACATACGTACAAGACAATGAACAACCCATTGTCCTCCTCCTTCATGTTTCAGTCACATCACTCATTGCGGTCTGTAGTCCACCCTCCCCTTTTTTTTCTTTTTTTTTTTCTGGGGTGGGAGTCCCAAACTGGGAGGCCCAGGTTCGACTCCCCCCCCTGAAAAAGGGAAACGCCCAAATAAGAACGGCCGTTTAAAAATGGGCTTTTTCATTCGGGCTCGAGGGCAAAGAATCCTCGTTTTTATCAAGGTAGGGCTATTGTAATCAGACCATATCATTTGGTCATTACGTCTTATATGAACATAGGCCAGGATCCTTGCTGTACGAAGAACTTGAACAGCTAAATCAGAATCCCCCGGAGTTAGAAGGAAACAATCATTGCATTGGCCCATGGTGCTAATGATGCTTCCCAGCTCACCAAAGTGCCGCGAAAGACCTTGGGACATGGTCAAATCTGTTTTCTCCACCAGCTGTGCCGCACCATCCAAATAACTCGGTCAAACATGGTCTGACCCTGGTGGAAACCTGTTCCTCACCCCTCACTAGCTCTCAGAGACTGGTAATGCACTCATGGCAAAGAAAAGCAGCATCAATTGATGTTTCTGATGCAAGAAATGGATCCAGACGTTCCGGTCTGAGACCTACATTATCTTGAGGGCACTGATTCTTTCCACTTTGCTAGGGGATTGGCATATTTCCAGCAGCAAGAGTCAAGGATTGTTTACCGGCCTTGCACACAGATTCCCACACCCATGGAACACACTAGCTCTAGTTTGCAGAGCGTAGAAACCCTTCCCTGAATTCGCTGTAAGGGACTGCTTAGAATCGTGGAGGAGAGACTTCAAGTCAGAGGCAATAAGCAAATCATCAACATAGAGGAGGATGATGACCTGACTTGCGTCCTGTGTAAGCCCATAGACCGCATGATCTTCCTCACTGCGCAGAAAACCAAGGCTAGCCAACAGCTCATCAATCTTGTAGTACCATGCACGTGCCGCTTACTTCATGCCATAGAGTGTCTTCATAAGCTTGTACACATGGCCCTCCTGCTCTTCTACCACATACCCTCCTGCTGCTCCATGTACAAATCCTCCTCAAGGTCACCATTCAGAAATGCACACGTCACATCCATCTGGTGCACCTCCCAATCCATGGCAGCGGCAATAGCAAAGATTCCACGGATGGAGGGAAACTTTGCGACGGGTGCAAAAATCTCATTGCAATCCACACCCTCAGTCTACGTTTATTTCTTTGCAACCAGCCATGTTTTGTATCTGAGTACCTTACCATAAGCACCGTGCTTGCACCAGAAATTCTACCTATAGCCGATCATTTGGCTGCTACGTGGAGCTTCCTCAAAAGTCCAGGTCTCGTTCTTCATGAGCGCCTTGTACTCCTCACTTGCTACGGCACACCAATATGCTGCATCATCATTGTGCATAGCTACGCTGAATATCGCTGGGTGATCGGCGACGATAAGGAAGAGGACCTCGAGGTCAGAAGAATCAGGTTAAGATGAAAAAGTGCACAGGTTCAGTAGCTCCTCCAGCGATCTCTGTTTCCTTGCAAGGCGCTCAGATCGCCACAGTGGCTCCATGAAACCATCCGCACCATGGTTGAGGCGTGAAAACCACCATGGCAGCTGTTACTGCTTGCTCAGCTACTCCTCCTGGTCTGCTCTGGTTGCCGGCTGCTTTGCCTCCTCAGCTCCCTCTGTTGCCCTGTCACCACTACCTTCCACTCACTCCTTTTCAGCTACAGGCTCTTTGACTCCCAGTGGCTCAAGAGTCGGTGCAACCCTGACTAATGTCATAGGGCTCCATGTCCAGTCCTTCACGTCCTCCTTGAATACCATATTTCAACTGCGGATTATCTTATGTGCAGTGAGGTTGTACAAACAGTATCCCATGGTGTCATAGCCAAGGAAGGCAGCCTTCACACCCTTGGCATCCAACTTGTTGCGATTAGCGGCAAGCATATGGACAAATTTGCCGCACCCGAACACCTTTAGGTGTGTGATAGTCGGCTGGCATCCCATCTATGCCTCATCCAATGTCAACAGCGGCACGGCACGTCTTAGGCTCCATTTTTTCAGGTACACGGCGGTGTTGACTCCCTCTGCCCAGAATATTGGCGGGAGCTTGGCGTTCTTGAGCATGCTGTGGACATGCTCCAAGAGCGTACGGTTGGTATGCTCTATCACACAGTTTAACTGCGGTGTTGCGGGTGGCATCACCTCCTGTCAGATCCCGACATATTTGAGGAATTCGTAGAATTCATTGGAGAGGTATTCGCCTCTACCATCAGTGTGAAGCACTTTCAGATGCCTGCCACTCTTATACTGTGCAGCAGCCACCCATGCCTTGAATGCATCAAAGTACTCATCCTTCCTGGCCAGAAAGAACCACGTCTTTTGCGACTTGTCATTCATGAACATGACAAAGTAAAGCTTGATGAACAAGGAATGTGATGGCATGGGGCCACATACATCATAGTGCACAAGAGAGAGAACCTCAGCTCCGCCTTCTCCTCCCTAGTGAATGGAGATTAGGCTTGCTTCCCTTCGATGCAGCTCCTGCAGGCCGACGCACACCACCTTCAATTGCAAGCCTCCTTTGGCATAATCATTAAGATGATTATGCCAAAGCCAAGGTGTCTAAGCCGGCGATGTCACATGCCCATGTCGTTGTCTCCCCCTGCTGCTACCTTTCTACCTTGAAGGCCGCTCCAAGCCTCCCTGTCCAATAATCCTGGCCGTCATTGGTGTTGGTAGTGCAGGAGCTATCACTTGAACCGGATCCACTTCCCCTAAACGTTGAAAATTCATATCTCCTTCAAACGGACTCTGAATCGAGTTCCATAAAGTGCTGAGCCAGGAAGACATCCTCTATGCATGTGTTGTACCTGGTAATTCTTATCGAGCAACCCACTATGGTCACTTTCTGGCACCGTACATCTATCAGTCAAAAAGGAAGATGATCAGCAGGGAGAAAGTGATTCACAGGGATTCAGGTGATCTTGGAACATGTTGAACTCCTGTACTCTAGGGATGATAATGGGCACTTACCTATTCGAAGGGATGTTTGACTCCTGCATTTTTCCTCCTCATCTAGATTTACTTCTGAACATCTAGCAGCCCCCTGTTCTCCTCCAGGTGTGATTTTGGGGAAAAAAATTCTCCTGTCACAAGAATTCTCAGCTCCCAAGCATCCATGGATGACAGGGATGAGGGGCTCCATGGGTCAGAGTTAAATAGGGTCTTCAGATCTGCATTTGTAGATTATGTAGGAAAGTAGATAGATGCTTGAGCATGTGCCACAGGGAGGAGGAGGCTGAAATTCATTTCATCCATTCTACCAATCTCACACCACCTAGGCTTTAACCTTTTCCTTGCACTTATAATGGTAAAGGAAGCCACATCAAGCTATCTTGTTGCATAATTACTGGAACATTTTTTGAATGAAACTGAGTTTATGAGAAGGAACATGCAAATGCCACCCCTGACTGGCACAACATCGGGGTATGAAAGCATGCAAGCGCCGCCATCCACAATGAGGTGGAGAGGAAAAGCAGGGAAACAGGAGTCAAGGACTGAGGAGACTCTCCTCGCCGTCCAACGGCATAGTGTAGCAAAGGTCCGACAGCGTAAGAGGGCCAAGGGGCCACGACTGCGGCAGCTCAACAGATGCGACACTGCCCAAGGTCGGGTTCAGACCACTGCGCCACAAACCGAAGTCGCGGAGCACACGACACTGCTGCCTAATCCCAGCAACGGAGAACCGCTGTGCAAACAAGGACACCGCCCGTGCCGACCACCCCGGCTGGTCAGCCTCACTGCGCCTGCCCTGACCCCTCTTCAGGCTCAACACCGCCAACCGACGGGCAAAGCGCCAACAATCCAGGCCAAGACCTCCGAAGGTCTCCCAAGCCATCGTGCGCAGCCGGTACCCCGGCTGCTGCGCAAGGGCAGCCCTGAAGTGCTTCTCCTTAGCGGCCTCTGCTGCAGGGAGAGCCTGCCCCTCCTCCTTCACCTTGTCCGACTGGGCGTCCACCGTGGTGACGTCCACCACCCACACCGTGCCCTGGGCCGAGTCAAACACAAGGACATCCGGTCGGAACCCTCCCCACAACAAACCCTCAGGCTCCACCATCGCCTGGAGGGAATGCTCTCGGGAAATCTCCGCCAACTCGTCTCAGATGGCATGGTGGACGCGAATAATCGGCCCAGACCCCGCACGGCGCGTGACGCCCACCGGCAGGAGCCCATGACCGCCATGGATGGAGAGGTATCTTAATGACAGACCCAGCCAAAGCTGGACGTGGAGGCGGAAGTCGGCCCGGGCCAGGTAAAGGCGACTGCTAGGACCCGCAGGGCTCGCCTGAAGCCAGAGAGTCACCCCACGGGACCCCACCGTCCAGCACCTCCACACCATAGCATCACTCGCCTCCGGGAACAGCGCATCACCAACCATTTCTACCTCCCCCAACCACTGGAGATGCTTGAAGTAGAAGAAAGCCAGACTGAGCTGCTGGTACAACCCCCACCCCACGCATTGGCGTAGGACCTTGAGAGGGGCCAGGCGCGTAACAATAGAAGCAGGCAACTCCTCCATAGCCTCCTCCCAGAGAGGGCACAACAACTCCATCTCATGAGCAGCAGGGAGGTAGCAGCCAAAGAGGTCAAGCAGAGGCTGGAGCAAGGCCGCAGAAGAGCACGCATAGGCAAGGTGCGCCCTCGGCGCCACGGCGAAAAGCCCCATGCCCCCCGCATCAAATGGCAGCTGCGCCTGGAGCCCCGCCAAGCCCTGCAGAGCGCCAGCATGGGAGTCGGACGGGGCCTCCACCACCCCCAGGATACCCAAGAGGGCGTCCCACACCGCAGAATCGAATCCCCACAACACCCGCAGCCAATCTGCATCAGGGGGCAGTGCGTGCACCAAGAACTCAGCCCAAGGCACAATGCACAGGCAAAGCATCAACACAGCCTGGGGATCCTCCAGCCGCGGCAACACCTGCAGCTCACGGGTCCGCTCGCGTAACCACTCCTCCTCCCAGCTCTTCCGGAAGTGTGCGGACCCAACTGGACAGCCCAACAGCTCCACCCCCTCCGTCGTCAATGGAATCCCTGCCAACACACCAGGAAGGGCATACTCCGTCCGCCGCCACAGGAGACACTTCTTCGGCTGAACGTCAAGCCCCTGGCTGCGTGCCACCCGAAGCATGGCAGAGAAGCACGTGGCCAAGGCTTCCGGCTCAGCACAAATCGTGGTGTCATCCTGGAAAACGCTTACGTGCCCCAAAGAAGCACCCTGGAGGCCACGCAGCTCCGCCGCCCCCGCCTGCAAGACCGGCAGCAGAGCCAAGTCTGGAACATTACTGGAACATTGTAAACATAGGTATTTATGATAATGTGAGAACAGCTGTTGAGGTGTTTTCTCTTCATGCATTTTCATCATCATGCTTTGTTGATCACCCCTTGAAATCCTTGTTGCAGGCATCTCAGCAAAAACAGTCTGAATGGAAGCATCCCACAATCACTCCGCAACCTTAGGAATCTTCAAAAACTGTAGGTTCCATTAAACACATCTACCTATTTTAGTGCAAGGGAAATGGACTGGGGAAGAAACAATAGAAATCATTTATGCTGCAGTTTTCAAGGAAATTTGCATTGTAGGGCATTAACATTAGAAGGCTGAATGTTTCCCTTCGCAGTGCCTTTGGTCCCAACTATAGATGAGACAGAAGATGCATTTGTAGAGATTCCAACACTAACTGTACTCTAACTCCAAATCCATCCTTACCTTTATGGATCAAGGTGAACTAGCCTTACAAACATAGATAGCTGTCACATTCATCTTCACAGCTCCATAGGATGCACAGATTTCTCTCATCACTCTGCCTCGTCGGAACTTCAGCTGCTTCTGCTGCTGGTGCTGCTGCTGAGCTGTGTTGCAATTGCGAGCACTTCTGCTGCATGCTCATCAGAACACTACCCTCATTTTCATCATTTGACATTTCTGCTGTGTTGCTACTTATGCGCACAACAAAAAAGCTTTGTTCTTTACAAGGGAAGATGTTGTTGATCCAGAATCTTGCATGTGGTAGTGATGAGTGTTCCTGCTGCTTGCATATGTTGCAGCCGTAGCTGTTGCCATTATCCTTAACCTTGATGCATGCTGCTGCTTTCCATAGATACTGCTCCACATGCCCCAAGTGTGTTCACTGTGCATTCTGTAAAAAGGAAGAGAAGTGACCCAGGATATGAGAGCCTATGTTCTATCCCTGAGCATATCATCTTGACATGCTATACATGTATGCCCACTATGTACGCATTAACAACTCATAAATGTATGAGAAATTTTGAAACTGACGAAAGAATAATCATTCATTGTGTACCTTTTGGTGTTTCTGTTGTTTTTTTTTCTTTCCTTGTCATTGTCATTGTGGATTTCACATTTGTTGTGGCTCTGACACTTTTTGTCTGTTCCATTGGTATTCTTGTTGTTCCCTTTTTTCTTTTCTTTTTCTTCTTCTTTTTTTCCTTCTTCTCCTTCTTCTTCCTCCTCACTCCCCTTCTTTCTCCCTCTGCATTGTCTTCTTCTTATTCCACTACTTGTTCTTGATCTATTCATTCTTGTTTTTTCCTCTTGAGTTTCTTCGTCTTGTCCTTCTCCTTCCTTATGTTCTTCTCCACCATCTTATTCTTGTTGTATGTCTAGAATGAATATGAAGAATACAACTGGTCACAGGAGTCGGTGTGGTGGAAGTGTTTGTTATCCACTATTGTTTCATTCATACTCTGTTTTATGCTGAAAGCTACTACAAAATTGATTCTGTGAGCACTTCTTGCTTGCCCATTCCAGGAATATCTCGTAATCCCATCATATTTGGGTGCAATAAAAGATTTTTCATGCGTGCTATTTTGTTTTAGGTGGTTCCTTCAAAATTCCTTCTCTGGTGAGATTCCATCCTATCTGGGGTCTATGCAAGCCCTTTGGTCACTGTACGTGCGGCAAATCCCTTATGTATGCTTTGTAAAATAAGGAAAATGGTAGTAATGTCACATGTAGTTTCCGTGTAGATGCCTAAAAATGCTGGATCTGGTTTTCAGTTTGTTGTGAGATCTCTCAACTATGCTTTCTGTTGCACTTGAAAGTTCATGGACAAACAGAAACCCTAGCTTATTCATCCAATGTTGGCAAAACAAATTGACACACTGGAATCAAAGCAATTTGTATATCACCTGGAAGAAAGTGGAGTCAATGTGCCAACTTGTAAGGCTGATATTGTGCATTGGTCCCCCCTTTGTTGTGATGTTTCTCTTTTGAGGTGTAATTTGTAGCTTAAAAAAAATTTGGGGAAGTTTCATAAAGTGGAAACTTTGGCGAAGTACTGCCGTGGCTACACAGCCGGACTTGACTCTTTGCCAAGGCATGCCGGTAAAACTGTGCATCCTGCATCTCCGAAGCATCTGTGTTCATGAATCTTCCCCATGCATTGGCATTTTCCTTTCACCCTGATCCTGGACGTGGTAAAATTCCATGGGCTTCACTTCCTCCATGAATTTGTCCATAAATGTTTTCTTCTTCATCGATGAACAGTGTCTTTTCCCATGGTTCATTGTTTTCTACAATGATGTTGAATGCATCGACAATTATTCAGTGAGGTTGTTTAGAAACACATAGGACAGAACAAACATGTAAGCACCTCAATGTTTTCTATCACTTTCATCCCTTGGATACTTTCAATGATCTGAAGGTCTTTGGGGGACAACCGTCTGAATGGAAGCATTCCAGCTGGTCTTGGTGATGCAAAAAATCTTCGACACTTGTGAGTGACTAGTACCCTCCTCCTACTTCGTAAAATCACGGTTGTTTGTGCCGGGTTTTACATAATTTTTGGGCCTCTCACATCAACTGGGGTAAAATTCTTTCAGCAAACATGGCACCCTTGAAAGCTGCACTGATATGTGCTAATTGCGCAAATTGTGTTTCTTTCCAATTGTGCGCATTTCTGAGGGTCCGGCTGACCAAAGCTCTTGTGGGGTTCTTTCAACAACTGGTTTCAGAATGAGCAGAGGTAATCTCCACAAAACAGTAGAGGTTGGAACTCTGTTCTGAGCCCCAACCAACCATTCCATGAATTTATGAGTTGGCAGCTAATACTTGAAATTGGGAAATTTTAACTATCCATCCATTCATTTCCCTTGGCTGCAATGGATTGCCATGACGAAGTGCAAGAAATTTCCAGGGAAATTTTTCCATATGAAGAGACTCATTCGTGCTAGCCATTATGCCTCGTTGTTCAGGGATGCACTCCTTCTGGTTGCATTCAGCTCAATGCTTTCTTCATTCGGTCACAAAGGTTCCCATGTACAGACTATAGTCTTTCAACAAGTTCTTGTTTCTTTGTTTCCTTCCATGTGTAAAGTCTGAAACCTTGGCAACTAATCCCTCAATTCTTTGGAAACCGTGGAATGATGCCTTTCAACTTGTGTGCTCATGGCCTGTTGGGTTCTGAGTACCTTGAACCCTGCCATTTTGTATATGCACTTGCTGCAACTATGTCAATCGCTTCATTGCCTTGTTTCTTGTACAGATAGTCCTGTTACATCCCTTTTCATACTAAACGCTTCAATTTCAGGAACGTAGGGACCAACCAGATCACTGGAAGCATTCCCTTATCGCTAAGTGCACTGGATAAGCTGGAAGAATGGTAAGTACATGCGGCCGAGAATGCACTGCATGGTTCTTGTACCACAGTGAATCTTATGGAGTCTTATCATGCCAAGACCCATGTATGAATGAAAAAAAAACATTTCCCTTACCAATAATTGCAGCTTTCTTTCCACTGTCACGTACTTCCCCCACAGCAAAAAACCACTTGTTTTTAGCACAAAAAAAACCTGTTCAAATATGAGGACTTTTCCTCCTAATCTTACTGCCCTCTTGGGCTGCTCTGCAACATTAGTCACCTCAAATTCATGTGCACATCCTTGCAAAGCAATTCAAGGGCTTGGTAGATAATGTCAACATCCAAGGTGAAGGTTGCATAACAATGACCTGAAAGGATTTAGGAGTCCTGATCGTTTACAACTCTGTTTTTCCCATGGTACATTCTTAAATGAAGTTTCTCTTTTTCTGTACAACCTGTCAATGGGAGTTCTTATCTGGCTCCTGGCTTTGATTGGCTTCGAACCCTACTTCCACCTTGTACTCAGCAAGAAAAGTAAATCATGCCAGGGTCCGTTTGCAAATGCTATGGCGTTCTTGATGTGTCAAAGGTACTTTGACAACAATCCAATGATTGGAAGCTTCCCGACAGTCCTGAGTACTCTGACTAGTCTTCAGTTCTTGTGAGCGAGAAAAAGGGTTGCCCACAGAGTGGTTATGCCATTATCCTGTTTTTGATTTCATTTTTTTGCTGTAGCTGCACCAGCTCTTGTTGATTTTTCTCACTAACTATGTTCTTGATTTACTCATGTGAATTCACCTTCCTGAATGGTCTCAAGGGTACAATTCTTACTGGAAATACATGTCATGAAACACTTCATTTCTAAATATGAGTATTATGTGCAGAGCACTGGCATGACTTGGAGCCCATCAGTGTATCAACATAAAAGTGCACAAATAATTTCCAGAAAAACATATGTTTGTTGTCTTTCTTCTTTCTGAACAAAACAACAAACTTGTTGTTGTTCTTGTTGTTGTTGTTGTTTTTGTTGTTGTTGTTGTTGTTGTTGTTGTTGTTGTTTTTGTTGTTGTTGTTGTTGTTGTTGTTGTTGTTTTTGTTGTTGTTGTTGTTGTTGTTGTTGTTG
>SZWC01006903.1:99322-124991 GCA_023375785.1 Penium margaritaceum | reverse complement strand
AGTCTCTGTGTCTCTCTCTCTCTCTCTCTCTCTCTCTCTCATCATATCTCACTTTCCCACCTCATTTTTCCTTCACCTCAACAATCAAGGACGACACAATTACAGCAGCTGGAACCATCTCTGGCAATGCATGCTTCGCTGCACCATCTTCGGTCACAACTCTCTGGAAGATACATTGTACTTTCGCCCATTTGTTGGACGCACTCAAACTGATTTCCCCACTACTGCCTCCCTGGAACTCTACTGGGATGTTTGGTTCCAAGCGGAGGAGTTCATACTTGGACTCCTGTACCTATCCACTGATACTACATTTCATGACATCCTGGATGCTTACCTTCCTGGTGAAGACAGGTTGCATCAAGTTCTTACAACCATTGAACAACGCTTTAGCCAGGGCCACCTACACCAGTACCTCTTCACCAGCAATCCACAACGGTTGGCCGTGTCTCAAGTTCCTCCCATGCCAACTCAGCCTTCCCTTGCTATACTGCCTCTGCCACCAGCCTACCTGGTTCCTCCTTCACCAGGACCAAACCGTTAAGTCCTTAAATGGTGGTCATCTTCACGGGGACTGTCAGAATTCAGAAGATGACCACATCAACTCTTCTCACTTTGATATTCCAAGCACTCTCAATAACGGTTCAGCTCCGGGCAAGAACCACCTCGGTCATGATTCCGACTAGCCGTTGATGGTCATCGACCGACCAACGGACCCTCTACTGAGTAATTCCCTGATAAGCGGCTGTGCCGCAAGCGCGTCTGGCTAGCGCAGAAGAAGCCGTTCCTGATGTGTTTTTGTCCTGTTCTGTTGCATATATGGAGGATGCTCATTCCCTCCCAAGTTAACCAGCACAGTCTTCTCATCGTGTCCGCCTTTCTTTCTGCGGCTTTGCCACCAAGTCTTTGCTATGCTCGCTCTTTGCTCAGTCTCTTCTCGCCATTCACTCTCAGTCCACATCTCTCTGCTCCATCACTTCTAATCCTTCGCTCAGCACTCATTCATCCATTATCCTCGCTCCACCTCAGCTTTCTCTCATTGGCTATCCGTCTACCCGTCTATCTTTGTTCGGGACATCGCTTCTCTTCATGTTTCTACAACTAACTCCCTGTGACGTATTCACATCATCCTGCTTCCGTCGCTCTGCTGACATATTTCCGCATGTCGCCTTGCTTCTGCCTGCTTCTACCATTTCTATCTCCCCTCGCTACATTCTTCTGACACACAGTACAAGTCACAAATGATCAGAGGTGAAAACAATGAATTGGGAATGTTAGGTACCAACTAGCAAGTACAAAGAATTTCAATAAGTAGTGGCAAGGTGTGGCTTGCCACTACTACCATGCACAATGAAAAACCAAAGTAGGCATATGTCATTGACCATGACGAAAGAATTTCACTATTTATGGTCAACATTCACAGCATATGATACAAGTCACAAATGGTCAGAGGGGAAAAGAATGACTTGGGAATACTACTTATTAAATAGCATGTACAAAGACCTTCAATAAGTACTGGCATGTTGTGGCTAGCATGCACAATGACGAACCAATGTAGACATATGTCACTGATCATGACCTAAGAATTTCACTTTGTGTGTTCAACGTTGTCAAATCATAATACGCATCACAAAGGGTCAGAGGGGGAAACAATGGTTTGGGAATACCACTTATTGACTATAAAGTACAAAGAATTTTAATCAAGAAGCAGCAAGGTGTGGCTACCATGCACAATGACAAACAAAAGTAGGCATGTGTCATTAACTATGACCAAAGAAAATCACTATGTTTGTTCAACGTTGTCAACTCATAATACGAGTCACAAATGGTCAGAGGGGGGGACAATGGTTTCAGAATATTTGTTAACAACTGAGAAATACAAAGATTTTCAATATGTAGTGGCACAGTGTGGCTGCCGTGCACAACGACCAACCAAAGCAGGCATACGTCACGGACCATGACCAACGAATTTCACTATGGGTGGTCAACGTTGACAACTCATAATACAAGTCACAAAAAGGTCATAGGGGGAAACAATTATTTGAGAACACTAGTTATCAAATAGTAAGTACAAAGACCTTCAGTAAGTTGGGCATGGTGAGCCTACCATGCACAATGACCAACCAAAGCAGACATATGTCACTGACCATGACCTATGAATTTCACTATGTGTGGTTAACGTTGACAAATCACAATACGAGACAAAAATGGTCAGAAGGGGAAACAATGGTTTGGGAATACTACTTATCGACTATCAAGTACATAGAATATGTCACTAACCATGACCAAAGAATTTCATTATGTGTGGTCAACGTTGACAACTCTTTATATGAGTCACAACTGGTCAGAGGGGGAAACAATGGTTTGGGAATACTAGTTATTGACTAGCATGTACAAAGACCTTCAACAATTAGTGGCATGGTGTGGCTATCATGCACAATGACCAACCAAAGTAGGCATATGTTGCTATCAATGACCAAAGAATTTCACTATGTGTAGTCAATGTTGACAATTCATAACATAAGTCACAAATGGTCAGAGGGGGAAGCAATGGGTTGGGAATACTAGTTATCAACTAGCAAGTACAAAGACCCTTATTAAGTATTGGCACAGTGTGGCTACCATGCAAATGACCAACCAAAGTAGGCTTATGTCATTGACCTTGAACAAAGAATTTCACTTTGTGTGTTCAAATGACAACTCATAATACAAGTCATAAATGGTCAGAGGGGGAATCAATGAGTTGGGAATACTATTTGTTGACTAGCAGGTACAAAGACCTCCAATAAGCAGCGGCGCGGCGTGGCTACCATGGACAATGACAACCAAAGTAGGCATATGTCACTGACCATGACCAAATAATTTCACTATGTGTAGTTAACGTTGAGAACTCGTAATATGAGTCACGAATGGTCAGAGGGGGAGACAATGGGGTGGCAATAGTTCCTATCGACTAGCAAGTACAAAGACCTTTCAAAAGTAGTGGCACGGTGTGGCTACCATGCACAATGACCAACCAAAGTAAGCATATGTCATTGTCCATGACCAAAGGATTTCAGTGTGTGTGGTCAACATTCACAATTCATAATACAAGTCACAAACGGTCAGAGGGAGAAACGATGGTTTGGGAATACAACTTATTTACTAGAAAGAAACAAGACCTTCAATAAATAGTCGAACGGTATGGCTAGCGCGCACAATGACCAACCAAAGTATGCATATACCACTGACCATGACGAAAGATTTTCCCATGTGTGGTCAACATTGACAAATCGTGATAAGAGTCACAAATGGTCAGAGGGGGAAACTTTTGTTTGGGACTCTTATCTATTGACTAGCAAGTACAAAGACCTTTAATACGTAGTTGCATGGTGTGGCTTCCATGCACAATGACAAACCAAAGTAGGAATATATCACTGACCATGACCGAAGGTTTTCATTATGTGTGGTCAACATTGACAACTCTCAATACATTTCACAAATGGTCAGAGGGGGGGATAATGGTTTGGGTGTACTAGTTATCGACTGGCAAGCACAAAGACCTTCAATAAGTAGTGGCACAGTGTGGCTACCATGCACAATGACCAACCACAATAGGCCCATGTCACTGAACATGACCAAAGGACTTCACTATGTGTGGTCAACATTGACAACTCAGTATATGATTCACAAATGGTCAGAGGCGGAAAAGATGGGTTTTGAATACTAGTTATCGACTAGAAAAGTACAAACACCTTCCATACGTAGTGGCACAGTATGGCTACCATGTACAATGACCAACCAAAGTCGGAATATGTCACTGACCATGACCAAATAATTTTACTATGTATGGTCAATGTTGACAACTCACAATACAATTCACAAATGGTCATAGGGGAGAACATTGGTTTGGAAATACTAGTGATTGACTAGCAAGTACAAATACCTTCAATAAGTAGTGGCCCGGTGTAGCTACCATGCACAATGACCAACCAAAGCAGGCATATGTCACTGACCATGACCAAAGAATTTCCGTATGGGTGGTCAACGTTGACAGCTTGTAATTTAAGTTACAAATGGTGAGAGGGGGAAACAATGGTTTGGGAGTACTAGTTATCGACCGGCAAGTACAAAGTCCTTCGACAAGTAGTGGCACGGTGTGGCTACCATGCACAATGACCAACCAAAGTAGGCTCATGTCACTGAACATGACCAAAGAATTTCACTATGTGTGGTCAACACTGACAACTCATAATACGATTCACAAATGGTGAAAGGGGGAAACGATGTGTTTATAATACTAGTTGTTAACTAGAAAGTACAAATACCTTCAATACGTAGTGGCACGGTATGGCTACCATGCACAATGACCAACCAAAGTAGGCATATGTCACTAACCATGACCAAATCATTTCACTATGTGTGGTCAACATTGACAACTCATAGTATGAGTCACAAATGGTCAGACGGGGGAAACAATGATTTGGGAATACTAGTTATCAAATAGCAATTACAAAGACACTCAATAAGTAGTGGCATGGTGTGGCTACCATGCACAATGACCAACCAAAGTAGGATTATGTCATTGACCATGACCAAAGCATTCCACTATGGGTGGTCAACATTGACAACTCATAATACAAGTCACAAATGGTCAGATGGGGAAACAATGGGTTGCCGATACTAGTTTTTAAGTAGCAAGTACAAATACCTTTAAAACATAGTGAAACGTTGTGGCTACCATGCACAATGACCAACCAAAGTAGGCATATGTCACTGACCATGACCAAATAATTTCACTATGTGTGGTCAATGTTGCCAACTCATAATACGAGTCACAAATGGTCAGAAGATGGAAGAATGGTTTGAGAATACTAGTAACTGACTGGCAAGTACAAAGACCTTGAATAAATAGTGGCAGAATGTGGCCACCATGCACAATGTCCAACCAAAGTTGGCATATGTCACTGACCATGACCAGCAAATTTCACCATGTGTGATCAACGTTGACAATCCATAAGACGGATCACAACTGTTCAGAGGGGAAAACAATGTTTTGGGAATATAATTCATCAACTAGCATGTACAAAGATCTTCAATAAGTCGTGGCATAGTGTGGCTATCATGTACAATGACCAATCAAAGAAGGCATATGTTGTCAGAATATTGAAGACGAAGTCAATACGGACATAATCCCTCGGATAATCTGAGCTCTTAATAAGGTTCAGGTTCCGCATGGAGCCAACGCAAACCACCTCACCAATGGCTTATCGGTCACGATCAAGGACCTAGAGGTAAGCCGTCCCAAATAATTGCGACCACCTCGCAGCCGCGTCCGGCTAGTGGAAAGAAGCCGTTGGTTTGCTTTTGTCCTGATATCTTTTATATTACCAAGGATGTTCATTCCCTCGAGTTTAACCCAGAACAGTCTTCTCATCCTGTTTGCCTTTGGTTCCACGGCTTTGCCGCCGTGTCTTCGCTCTTCTTGCTCTTCGCTCATCTTGTTCTCGCCATCCACTCTCAACTCTCATCTCTGTGCTCCGTCACTTCTGATCCTTCACCCAGCACTCATCAGTTCATCGCTTTCGCCCTGCCTCAGGCTCTCTCTTGCTGGAGACCTGTCTACCTCGCCCCTCGGCTCAAGACATCACTTCTCTTCACGCACCTGCGACTAACTCCCCACAACATTTTCACGTGGTCTTGCTTCCGTTG
Source organism: Penium margaritaceum (assembly GCA_023375785.1). Taxonomy (NCBI): domain Eukaryota; kingdom Viridiplantae; phylum Streptophyta; class Zygnematophyceae; order Desmidiales; family Peniaceae; genus Penium; species Penium margaritaceum. The sequence goes on along the minus strand of SZWC01006903.1, from coordinate 119,303 downwards.
CTCTGCCGAGTCACTCTCACATGTCGCCTTGCTTCTGCCTGCTTCTACCCTTAGTGTCTCTCCTCACTATATTCTTCTGACATGGTATCAGAGCATCAGGCAACATCATCTGGTGCCCCCATGACCCAGTCGTCACTCCCCTGCCGCAATCGCTTCGCTCCTCTGTCCAGTATCCATCTGCCGCCTCTGTCGCCACTTCGTGCCACTCAGCTCCACCAGCAGCTAATGTGAGCAGCATCGCTTTGATTACTCCTCAGACTGAAGCAACTCCTCTTCATCCCGACCAAGCCGTCCGTCCAATCCGCACCTGTGGTCATTTGGTGATGCGACGTCGGTAACAGCCGTCAACAGCAGCTAAGCCGCCGCCTATCTCCATCTTCCTCGAAGCTTCCTTGGCCCGCAACATGTCATCCTTCGTCCCCCAGCCGCCACAAGCGTCTTCGTCTTCCTCATCTGCTTCATCTACTCCATCTACCCCATCTATATCAGCCTCATTGCCTTCGTCTTCTCGAGTTGCTCTCTCGCACTGCCTCCTCTAGTCGTCAGTAGCAGTAGACTACCATGCACCGCCAGGATATCGGAAACCACCAGTCTTCCTACTCCTGTCGTGAGCCAACTTGGAAACAAGCTGTCACTCTCCTGACATCAGTGGACAAGACGTCACTGCTTACCTCCAGACCCCTTCTGCCGTAGCCAACGTTATCTTATTGTCAGGATATCGGACATCACCAGTCTTCCTGCCCGTTCCATAGGTGGAAGCGTGGTCTTTGTAGGCATAGGCGCAAGCTTTGTAGGCGCAGACATGGGCTTTGTAGGTGCATGCGCAGGCTATGTATGCAAAGAAGTGGCCTTTGTAGGCGAAGGTGCGGGCTTTCAAAGCGTAGGCACGAAGTTTGTACGCGCAGGCACGGGCTTTGTACGTGCAAAACTGGGCTGTGAAGTTGCAAGCGTGGGCTTTGTAGGCACAGGCACGGGCAAAATATGCGTAGGTGTGGGCTTTGTAGGCGCACGCATCAGCATTTTAGATGCAAGTCCAGGCTTTGTCCGTGGAGGTGAACACTTTGTAAGCACAGGCAAAGGTGTTGCAGGCGCAGAGACTGGCTTTGTATGCATAGGCACATGCTTGGTAGGTGCACGTACAGACTTTGTAGCAGCATGCAGGCTAAGTTGGCACAAGCGCATGCTTTGTAGATGCAAGCACAGGCTTTGTAGGTGTAGGCGCATGCGCAGGCTTGTAGGTGTAGGCCAAATATTTGCATGCCCAGGAGCATGCTTTGTACGCACATGTGCAGGCTTTGTAGCCGTAGACACAAGCTTTATAGGCACTGGCGTAGGCCTTGTCGGTGTAGGAGCAGAATTTTTAGGTGCATGTACAGGCTTTTTAGTTATACAGGGTTGCACAGAGTTGTACAAATTTACGAGGAGCTTTCAGGATTTGTACAGATTTGCACAGATCTTGACCGAGCATTTTGGAGGTTTATGAAAATGAGCAGAGTTGCACAGATTTGTACGGAGTTAAACAGGGTTTTGATGAGTTTTACGGGTTGGCATTGATGTTATGGAGGTTTATGGAGCTACACCGATTGGTATGGAGTTATATTACTTGATCGGAGTTGTATCAAGTTCTACGGAGCTGTACAGAGTTGTATAACATTGTACAGAGTTGTACGGGATAGTACACAGTTGTACATAGCTGAACAGAGTCGTATGGAATCATAGAGAGATGTACGGAGACAATCGGATTTGTACACAATTCTACAGAGCCATCTAGATTTGTACGTAGTACGGAATTGTACGGAGTTGAATGGATTTCTACAAAGTTATTTGGAGTTGTACGAACTTGTACAAATTGGGACAGAGTTGAAAAAAAAATAGAAGTTTCTATTTATTTGTACTAGATGAACAAACATTTATGGAGTTTTACCAAGGTACAGATTCATACGGAGTTGTATTGCGTTGTACAGAGTTTCTTGGATTTAAACATAATTTTCCGGACTTGTACAAATTTGTACAAACTTGTGCGGATCTCTATAGCATGGTGATGATTTGTACATAGTCTTACGTAGTTCTATGGATTAATGCAGATTTTTCGAGATCCTCATGGAGTTTTTTTGTTGTACATATATTTATGGAGTTGTATGGAGTTGTATGGAATTGTATGAAGTTGTAGGGACTTGTACAAAGGCTTCAAGTATTTTATGGAGTTGCACCAAATTGTACAAGGTTGTACATTCTTATGAAGGATCCAAGGGAGTTATACCGAGTTACATGGAGTTAAATGGAGTTGTACAGGGTTGAATGAAGTTGTATGGAGTCGGACAAAGTTTTAAGGGGTTGTACCAATTTCTGCAGGGTTTTGCAGATTCATAAGGAGTTGTATGGAGTTGTATGTAGATTTACAGAGTTGTGCAGAGTTGTATGGATTTATAAGGGTATGTACAGAGTTTTATAGACATGTACAGATTTGTAAGAAGTTGTACATATTTGTTCAAAATTGTACAGGGTTCTAGAGATTCATACGGATATGTACAGAGTTTCATAGAGTTCATGGAGATGTACGGAGTTGCACAGAGGCATCTGGATTTGCACCGAGTTTCACAAAGTGATGCGGAGTTGTACAGAGGTGTGCAGAGTTGTAAAGAGTTTTATGAAGTTGCAGAGAGTCATACAGTGTTGTCTGCAATTGCATGGAGTTGTAAAAACATGTGTGGAGTTTTACAAAGTTATACAGAGTTGTATGGAGTTGTATAAATTTGTACAGATCTTTACAATTTTTTTACAGTTTGGTACAGACCAATATACAATTGTACAAAGTTCCCCAGTGTTGCGTAGAGTTTTATGGAGCTCTACAAAGGTGTACTGGGTTTTACAAAGTTGTACAGAGCTGGAACGTGTTGAACGAAGTTGTACGGTGTTTTACAGTGTTGTACAAAGTTGAACAATGTTGTACATACTTGTACAGATTTTTATCGAGTTGTATGGGGTTGTATAGAACAGTGCGGATTTTTACAGAGATGTAAAGAGTCGCACAGAGGTGCAGAGAGTTCTGCGAGGATGTACAAAGTTGTACAGAATCTTAGGTCATTGTACAGAGCTGTATGGTGTTGTACAGAGATAAACATACTTTTACGGAGTTGCATGGAGTTTAGTGAAATTGTACACAGTTGTCCGCACCCATATGGAATTTTATGCATGTGTACCATGTTGTACACAATTGTACGGTGTTGTAAAGAGTCTTACATATTTGTATGAAGATGTGTTATTTTCTTTTGATTTGTATGGAGTTTTATGGACTTGTACACATTTATAACAGATTGTACAAAGTTTTTCAAAGTTGTATGGAGTTTGATAGGGTTTTTAGAAGTTTTATTGAATTGTACTAAGCTGTGTGGAGTACCAAATTATACCAAGTTGTACAGGGATATAAACTTTTGTACATATTTATACAAAGCCATGCATATTTCTATGGATTTGTAAAAAATCATATGGATTTCTACAATGTTTAATGGGGTTATACAGAGTTCTACGATGTTATACTAAGATGTACAAAGTTTTGGATCTGTTCAAAGGCGTACAAAGGTGTATGAAGTTGCAAGGATTATCATGGAGTCATACAAAGAAATAAAGATTTGTATGAAGTCGTACGTGGTTGTTCAATTCTCTATGGAGATGTACAAATGTATGAAACGTTGAACATGTTAAGATGGAATTAAACAAAGTCGCATGCAGATGTATCTTATGTGCAACATTGAAGGGGTTTGCATGACGGTCTAAAAAGTTATTTGGAGGTTTGTGCATACACACACGGATGTACAGAGTTGTACAAAAATATAAGGATTTGTAAAGTTGTACGAAGCTTTGCAGGAATATATGCAGTTGCACACAATTGTACAAACTTGTATAATTGACTTATACTGATTTTTACGAATTGGCGGGGAATTTGACGAAGCTTCAGATGATTTCAAAAATGTAATACGTTACAAAAAATTGGACAGTGTTGTACGGTTTTTCACAAAGTTGCACATGGTTTTATTTTTGTAACCTTATGTTTATAGAGTCGAATGGAATTGCATGTAGTTAAATGAATTTTACTACATTTTACAGATTTTCACAAAGGTGTACAAAGATGAACAGCCTTCTATAGAGTTGTAAGGACCTGTAGAGAGTTTTCCGGAGTAGTGCGGGGTTGTACAAAGTTGTACGTATTTATATGAAACTGTACAGAGTTGTACATAGATGTATAAAATTGTGCGCAAATATCTAGAGCCATACACATTTGTATGGAGTTATATAGAATTGTACAGAGTTGAACAGAGTTTTACAGAGTGCAAAGGTACCGTACAGCATAATAATGAGTTCTACGGAGTTGTACAGAGCTATACAAAGTTGTATCAAGTCACATGAAATTGTTGGAAGTTGTACAAACTTCGTAGGAGTTGTACATTGTTGTACAGATTTTTACAGAGTTGTAACTATCTGAACGGAGTTATGTATTGTTGTAAGGGGTTGTTCATGGTTGAAAATATTTGACAAGAAGTTGTATGGAGCGGTACAAACTTGTGCCAGGTTTTACGTTGGTATACAGATTGCTGCAGAGTTGTACAGAGATTCATGTAATTTTACGGAGTTGAACGGAGATGTATGGAATATTGCAATGTTTTACAAGTTTGAACAGAGCTGTAGAAAGTTGTGCAGAATTGTACATGGTGTTTCTAGCTCATACGGAGCTACATAGAGTTCTAAGGAGGTTTATGGAGTTGTATGGAGTTTGAGGGAGTTGTGCAAGATTGTACAGATATTTATGGAGTTGTACAGAGAGTTAAGGAGTTGTACAATGTTATAAAACGTTGTACAAAAGTACACTAACTTGTGAGGAATTATACAGAGTTATACGGATGTGTATGGAGCTGTATGGAATATACGAAGCTATGCAAGTTTTTTAGGAGTTGTACAGAGGTGTACAAAGATGTACAAAGAGTACAGAGTTTTTCACAGTTGTAAAACGTTCAACATAGTTGTACAAAGTTGTATGGAGTTGTGTGGATTTGTATGGAACTGTACAAAGCTGTACAAAGTTGTACATAGTTGAATGCATTTGTATGAAGCTGCACAAAGTTGTACGGAGTTGTGCTGAGCTTCAAGGAGTTACATGGATTTTCAACAAGGCTTACAAAATCGTGTAGTGTTTTCTATAGTTGTGCAACTTTTTATTGTACCGTACAACATTGTACAAAGCCGCATAGCGCCGTACAAGGATGTATGGTGTTGTAAAAAGTCATCTAGGTTTTAACAAAGTTGTACGAAGTTGTGTAGGCTTTTTGAGAGCTATACAAAGTTCTCAAAAAAATGTAGAGGTGTACAGATCCATACAGAATTGTAGGGAGTTGTACATAGTTGTTAAAGTTTATGTAGTGTTCTATGCTTTTATACGAGTGTGTATGGAGTTGTACGAGGATATGTGTTATTACATGTTATATGTAGCTTTTTGGAGTTGTACATACTTGTATGCACGTATATGGAGTTGTACACATTAGTATGGATTAGTACAAGGTTGTGTGTAGTTGTACAAAAGTGTACATGATTGAAAGGACTTTTATAAAGTTGTACATGTTTCTTCTACAGAGTACAGGGTTGTACAAAGTAAGAACATGTTATACATAGTTCTACAGAGTTGTATGGAGTCTAACACAGTTTTCATGAGTGAAAGGAGTTGTGTTGAGTTTTATTAAGTGTACAAAGTCATACCAAGTTGTACTATGTTGTAAAAATTCATAAGGAGTTCGACAAAGTTGTACAAATTTGGAGAGAGTTGTAGAGGGTGTACAAATCTATACCATGTTGTTTTGGGTTTCATAATGTTATAAAGAGTTGTACGAAGTTGTATGGAGTTTTAAACAGCCGTATGGATGTTCACGGTGTTGTGTGAGGTTGTACAGAGTTTAACAGTCTTCCATTGAGCAGTACTGAATAGTTTAGAGTTGTATAGAGGTATGCAAAGGTAAATGTAGTTGTTTGGATTCTCACGGGTTTGCACAGAGTTGTGCATATTTATACATAGTTGTATACATTTGTCTCTAATTGTAAATATTTCTATGAAGATATACAGAGGTGTAAAGCATTGTACGGATTTGTATAAATTTGTACAAATTTGAAGGAACTTTCATAAGGTCCGCAGAGTTTTACGTAGTTGTGCAAAATAAGTTGCGGCAGGTAACCTTCTCAAATTCCATGCCCTTGTACACAATTTCATAGGGTTCTACAGAATTGTACTGTGTTTTGAGGATTTATACAGATTTGCACAAAGTTTGATGTAGCCTTCAAGAGTTCTACGAAGCTTTGTGAAAAGTACAATGTTGCATGGAATTTTATGGATTTTTACAAAGTTGTATGAATTGTGCGGGGATGTACGAGGTTGTATGTAGTTGAAAAGGGCTGTACGAAATTGTGCAGAGATGTATGTAGTTATGAAGGGTTATTCAAGATTGTATGGAGTTTTACACAACTGTATGGAATTGTATGGAATCAGACAGAGTTGTATGGAGATGTACAGTGTTGTAGAGAGTTGAGCAAAGCCATGGGGAGTTGTATATAGTTACATGGAAGTTTATGGAGTTGAACCAAGTTAAAACAATGCATGGAGCTTTGTGTAATTTTATGGTGTTGTCCAGAGATGTATGGTGTGGGACCGAGTTCAACAGGCTTCTACAAAGTTCAATGGGTTTCCACATATTTATGCAAAGTTATATCAAGTTTGATGGATATGTAGGGAGTTGTACAGACATCTGTGGCTTCGCACATAGTTGTACCAAGTTTTTATGCACTATAAGCACTTTACGGGATTTTATGAACTTCGCTGCATCGAGCAGACAAAATTCACTCCCTACACAAGACAAAACACACTTGGTGAAAGAACTCAAGAGCAGTAGACTCAAGAACTATGTTGAATAACAAGACAAAACAATGCATCTAGTGCACATTGAGTGTATTTTTGTGTGGATGATGAGTACACTTATCACATATACTAGCCGCACACACTAGGCCCCCTTCTATAAGATGTTGGGCTTTTCCGAGCCTGCAGTGATGAAGTCACTGCGTGCTCTGATGCAACAAGGGGGTTTTGCTGCTGTCCCAGATCTCTGTGCCCAGCAAGAAAACCATATACTCCAATGTGCGGAAGCGGAAGACTTGGATTGAACTTGTAATTGAAAAAGACTATCAAGTACAAGTATGGTACAGGGAAACAACAGCAAAATACAGCTCAACTCAATGCTTTGACACAACCTGTCCCATCCAAGGGCGCAACACCATGTTAGGCAGTCAAGGGTGCCGTTGCAAGGGTCTCAGCACGGTCATCATGCTTTCCAGTGAAATGGCCTCCAAGTTTTCAGGGCAGCCTCCTCTCCACGCTAGCAGCCTCTACCAGACTTACTGGGTCATCAGAGGACTTCTCTCCCTCCGAGCCAGGCTGACAGAGTGTTGCCAGGCTTACTAGGTCAATAGAGGAGAACTCTAGCAAGACATACAGCTTCTAGAACCTCCAAGCCAGGCTAACAAAGCACTTCCAAACACACTAAGTCGACACACGAAGACTCCAATACAGTCCGACTGTCTAGACAGAATCAGCTTTGCAAAGCAAAGCTGAGGTTAGATACTAACTATGAGCTCTCACGTATAGACATGGCTCCTGGCCCACAGATGGACAACGTCAAGAAAGAAAGTTCAAGCTAGTCAGCCTGAGTCTTGCAAGTTTTCTGGCCACCACAACGAGGTAGTGAGGCCTTCAGGTAGTCAAGGGGCGTCCTCCTGCCCAGGCTGGCAGACTGCTACCAGGCTTACTAGGGTCTTGAAATGAGAGCGACTACAAAGTCTTGGTCTTGAGGCGTTGTCTGGCATAGATGGACTACTGATCTTGGTTACTAGAGTTAGTATTGGATTTGCATGCTGAGTTGCTTGCTGAGTTACAAGATTTACTGAGTCCAGTCTACTTTTATAATGGGATCTTTGCAAGTTAACCAGTTGCTCTGTGCCCAGAGGAAACTTCCTACTATAAGGTCGTAGCTTCCTCCTCAAGGAATCTTCCCGATCCAAGGCATGCTAAGGAAGCTTCCTGAAGGCTAGAAAATTGGTCGTGGTCCCAGCTGTTGAGTCGTGCATGTTGCCGCTGACGCAGGACGGTCCCCACTCTTGGCTCCGCATGCAGCTGTTGATTCGTGCATGTAGTAGCTGATGCAACTGCTGATTCGTGCATGTGGTAGCTGATGCAATGCTGAGGCATGCATGCACCACCTTATGCAGAGTGTTCCCTGCTCAAGAGCTTTGCTTGCATGTGCTGATGCAAGCAGACCTAGTAGTCCAATCAAGTGTAGCCCCACCCTGATTGGTCTGGGTCAAGTACCAAGCAGTGCTTGCTTCCACTACGCAACTGCTGACCAAGCTGGGCCAGCAGGCATGCACAGCCTTGCTGTGCATGCACCACTCAAAGATCCAGGCTCCTTTCCCCTGTTCAAATTGGATGCCAGAATTTAATCTGGCATGCACTGTAGAAAATTCCTGGTCAAGCCGCACCCGGATATTTACAAATAAAAATCCGTAACCTCGCGTACAGACCTCCGATTATTGATCCGACTACGCCATGTGAAAGCTGTCTTCCAGTGCGATTATCCCGCACTCCAACACTCCCCCTTGATAGGTACGCTAATGAATGAAAGAATGTCACATTTTTTTAAGTGGAGAAATGAGTGATTGGTGAAGGTTTCAGTCGTCCAAGAAGAAAGGTGTGTCATCAGAAGAGACTTTCGGGTTGCTCTTCAGTGTTCTCCAGCTGCTAGGAATTCTTTGGGAAAAAATGCAGCTCGATTTGGTCGAGTATCGCCTTGGAAAAGCCCTTTCTAAGATTTCCCGGGTTTTGTCGGCCTCGTTGTCTGGTCGGAGCATGTTGGGTGGAGCAGACAAATTAAATTTGGTGAGGCTAGGTTTACCTGCCCACTCACCACTGAGGTTGCTTCATGCAAAAGCAACCTCCCACAGCCCAAGCCACTGTGTCTCTCATGCACAGGCTTGGCTATGCAGTGGAAGGCTCGAGAAGCTTCCACTGACGAGGCGCTTGCAAGGCGGGACCGCTACTTGGGACCGATTGCTTGGACCGCCAATCTGCTACAACCACCCCTGACCAGCGAGTATAAAAGCTTGTCCCCAGTCTTAGTTTACTAATGCTATAGCCTTCTGCCCCCCCTATCGCTCCAACCACCTGCTTCGACGACTCCACTCTGTTGCTTCTATTGCTTGCTCCAGCCATCCTCAGCTGCTTCGGCCTGATTTCACTTTGGCTGGGGCTGCCATTGTGCCCCATGTCCGTTCTTGGTCAATTTTCAGACTTGGAATGCCCTCCCATGGCATCCGCCGCAGCTGGAATACCATTTCTTGGTGCTTGTCATCGTCGTGGCTGGAACTGACCTGCCTTTGCTCGGGTGGGTCGATGCTGGGTTGGTTTCCGATTAGGGTCCTTGCTCCTTCCAACCTTTGCCCCTGGCCACCCTTTGTTTTCTCTTGCAGCCCATCGGCTGCGTCAATTGGAGCTCATCGCTTGCTCACTCCGCTCGCTCCACGGCCACTTGGCCTCGCGCTGCTTGCGCGTAGCCCTCCGCCACCGTTCGTTGCTTGAAGGGAGGACTTCGGTCCAACTCCTTTTTTTTGGCTGGCCCTCTTGAGCAAAGGCCTCGCTTCCTGGTTGCTGGCCAGCCTCCCTGCCGTCGCGGTAGGGGCTTCGCACTAGCTTGCTATTGTGGCAGAGCCTTGTCGCACCGGTGCCTACCGTCACGGCAGGACTTTCACCCAAGTCGCCATCGCGGCGAGCTGGTGCGACGTCCACCGTGGACGTCGCTCCCCTCCCCCTTGCTCAGCACTCCCCTCCTCAGCCCTTGTTTTGCTTGCGAAAGCAAGCATACACCTTCTCCTTTTTCTTTTTTCCTTTCCGGTCGAGTTGTTCGTGCAACTCGTGGTCCACTGCTGAACCTGCTGGGGCTCTATTTCCCAACTACGGCCCAGTGGCAACTTTCGGCTTCCAGTATGCCCTTTTTTAACCGCTGCTGTGAGCTTGTAATTTCCACGTCGCAGGCAGAAGGAAACAATGGTGAGTTCCACTTGCGATGAGAGATCCTTTCACATTAAAGTAGTTGCATGCTGTTGCGCGTTGTTGCTTCTCCAACTGCTGCCACTACTTCGCTGCTGCACCGAATGCTGATGAAGGAGGCTCCATGGCTGTGAGAACTAAATCCGCCCTTCGATCCTTTGTGGGGGAGAGGAAACCCAATACTGGGTTCTGACTACTGCCGAAACCAGATTCTGCGTTCGGACAGTTTTTTCCTTTCAAACCACCAGGCAAACTATTGTAGACACAGGACATCTCCCTTTTTTTGCTACTGATCTGCTGCTGCTTTTGGTTATTGCTTCCACCTTCCAGAAGGCACCGTACACAGGTTGGCTTTATAGCTCCGATCCGTATGACGGTCGGACTTAGCCACGTAGCTTATGATCACAACGAGTTGCTCCAAGGTCGTTCCTGTACCTCTGACTCCTTGTCTTCACTCTGACAACTACTCCAACTGCTGCACTACTTCTTGAGCTCCTGTTGTGAGACCAGTTGCTGCTGAGCATGCTGGTGTTGGAGGGACATTTGCGGTCATGAGGAGCGAGGTTGTCCCTCCACAAATTATCTTGAGGTGGAAATCTGAGGACGAGGTCCTTGTCAGCTTTGGAAGTCAAACGTGTCCAATCTTTTTTTTAACGCTTGTCCTCCACCTACCACCTTGGTAGGATTTTGGCATGGAGCACAACTGCTCCCTTTATGCATACCACGTGACCTGGTGGGCTTACTACCTCCTCCTGCCGCTCCAGCAGGATTTTGCCACGGAGCACGACTGCTCCATTTGTACACGCCACCTGACACTAGGTGGGCTTACTATATCCATTTGCCGCCCCGGTAGGATTTTGAGATGGAGCTCAACTACTCCATATGTGCATGCCGCCCGACACCAGGTGGGCTTAATACGTCCACCTACCACTCTGGCAGGATTTGGCTGCTTCTCAGCTTGCAACATTGCGGGCTGCTTCAAGACTTGACCAACACCTTTGCTCTCCATCCCCCTCACATTCGAATATCCTTTGCCGTTGTTTTGACAAAGTAAGCTATTACTGACACTTTCACGACTGCTATAGCTATGACCGATGCCGACGTGCTCCTCTGCTGATGTGCTCAAGAGTTTAAATTCACTCGGTTGCTTAAAAGAGGACAGAGGTCTCCTCATATGCAAAATGCATCCTTGCTGATGTTGTCATGGTCAAGTCTGAAGATGCAGAGATAGATATGCTCCCACTGAGGGGATTGTTTCCATTACAGCTTTTTCCTTTAGCTTTGCATTACCTTTGGATCCACACCTGCTTGTTGTCGTTGAGCAGCACCATGATAATGTGCGCAACCATAGTGTCGCACACCTTGACTATGGCTGCCCCACTACGTCATGAAACTCTCCTGCACTTGTGCTTCTACTGCAGTTGTCAGTGCCAATGCTACAACCAAATGGTGCTTTAGGATCCCATCCCCTCATTTTTTCTCAGATGCTCCCCTTTCTTTTTCTTCTTCTTCTTCCTCCGCTGCTGCCCACTTTGTCTCATGAAGCAAGATTTGCAGTTGTGAGAAGCACATGTCAGGTTGCTGATGTGCGTCTTTGCCTTGGTGCGCTCGTCACTGCTGTGCCGATGGTGGTGGGTAGCCCTGGAGCTGCCACCATGCTTCTTCCTCTTGTATTGATGCCGTGTCAAAACAATTCTCACTCATGAGCTCATTCTTTGAGCTTCCACGTACTCGTGGCTCCATAGACAAGTACCTACTACATCACTGCTACTCTTGCAGGTTGTAGGCTAGCTTCTGCTTGGCTGCCTACTGCATTGGCAGTGCATGCTGCAATCGTGTTGGCTCTGTACAAGCTGATAAAGAGTTAGCCTGTTGTGCGCTTTGAGGCTCATGTGAACCTCTGTCTACTGATGAAAACACATCCACCTTAGTTGCTCTGCTGCACCGTCAGCATTGAGCTGCTGGGTTGTCTTCTGTTGGATGGAGCATGATGATGCGAAACCGTTGTCTGCTTCGTTGGTAAGCTTGTGGACATTTGGCGAGGCGTCCATCCCTGTGACCACTAGTGTCAACACTTCTATCTGCAGTAGGCATTGTCATTACGATTTCTGCTTGCCACTGCCAGGCTGCTGATGGCAGCCTGGCTCCTTGGTCACCACTCCACCCTCCATGAGCTCCTACAAGATGAGGACCTACCTTGGCTCTCTGGAAACCTGAGTTATTGCCGATGGCTTCCCTGCTTGCAACTTGCAAAGCAGTGCATGGAGTGATGTCAACCCTTGTGACATCATCACATGGATGTTTGAGAAGTACTGCTGCTTGTCGTCAGCTGCTGCTTGTGGCTCTTGAAATCCTGGTGGTACTACTCCATGCTTTGACTGTTGCAATGGTGCCGTTGTGGATGCTTCAAGGGATACCACAAGAGTCTGCACGCTTCCTCCATGAGCACATGAAGTTGAATTTTTCTGCTGAGGATTGACAGGCTCTGGCATGTCTAAAGAAGAACTAAGCTCTAGTTCATGTGCAGATGGCTGATGTGACACTGATGAAGCCTTATTCAGTTGCAAGGCCTCATTCTATTGCTGGATCTATGCCACTTGACCAAGTTGAGCTGTTTGGACAGCTAGCAGCTCACAGGTATGCCGCCCCCGTTGGCAAGTTTGTTGCTGCTTGCCAATCTGCTGCCGTTGCTGTGTTCTTTCGTGCAAGAAAGCTTTCTCCCCATCTGTCTTATGCTGACTTGTATCAAGCAGCAGTGGTGCGAGTGCCACGGATGGCACCTCTGTTGTAGTGTGCTGTGGTTGAACCACACAGAGTTGTGTCATGCCTGACGTTGCAGATCGTATCACTAGCATCTTCACTGACATGAGAGCTTGTGACATGAACTGTGCCACATGTACCTGCGGGACTGTTGTACTTGATGATGATGGTAGTTGTGCCAGTTGAAGTTGCTGAAGATGCACCTGCTACTAAATTTCGGACAAATTTTGCTGAAGCTATGGACGGCAAGCTTCAAAACTCGTGCGCTCCTCTTTGGGAGGTAAGAGCGTAAGACACTTGTCAATCAACCACTGCCACAAGGTTCCATTTGCACGCACATTGTCTCGGCGTGCCCTTGCCCGAAGTGCCTCCTATCTCGAGTGCTTTGCCTCTTCAGCTACTAGTTGCTCTCTTCGTGGATGACATCCTTGGTCCATGCATAAGCTTGGTGCTAGAGGGCTATTCTACTGTGGAGAGCCTATGCATGGGCTCTCTATTTTGAGGTTGCTGTAAGCGTCCTTAATGACTCCATGTGTGTAGGGCCGCCACGTCACGCGCTCACCCTGCCACTAGTGAGTGATGACAGTCGTTGTCATCCTTTGAAACTTTAGTTGTAACTGCTGCTTCTTACTGGCGCCACGGGTTTGCTGCTCTAATCGCATGTTAAGCATGCCCAGACGTCTTTGTGCTCTGAAACCATGTTGGGGTTTTTTTAGCCTGCAGTGAAGAAGTCACTGCGTGCTTTGATGCAGCAAGGGGGTCTTGTTGTTGTCCATGATCTCTGTGCCCAACAAATAAACCCTGTACTCCAATGTGTGGAAGCAAAAGACTTGGATTAAACTTGTAATTGAAAAAGACTATCAAGTGCAAGTATGATACAGGGAAACAACGGCAAAACACAACTCAGCTCAATACTCTGATACAACCTGCCCTATCCAAGGACGCAAGACCTTGCTAGGTTGTCAAGGATGTCGTTCCAAGGGCCTCAGCACGGTCACCATGCTTTTAGGTGAATTGGCCTCCAGGTTATCAGGGCAGCCTCCTCTCCACGCTGGCAGCCACTACCAGACTTATTGGGTCGTCAGAGGACTTCTGACCCTCTTAGCCAAGCTGACAGAGTGTTGCCAGGCTTACTAGGTCGATAGAGGGGAACTCTAACAAGACACAATTTCTAGACCCTCCAAACCAGGCTGAGAAAGCACTGCCAAACACACTAGGTCGACAGAGGAAGACTTCAATACAGTCCGACTTTCTAGACATAATCATCTTTGTAAAGCAGAGCTGAGGTTAGACAATAACTCTGGACTCTCACGCCTAAACACAACTCCTGGCCTACAGATGGGCAACGTCAAGCGAGACAGCTCAAACTAGGTAGCTTGAGTCTTGCAAGTAGTCTGGCCACCACAGAGAGGTAGTTAGGCCTTAAGGTAGTCAAGGGGAGTCCTCCTGTCCAGACTAGCAGTCTACGACCAGGCTTACTAGGGTCTTGAGATGAGAGCGACTGCAGAGTCTTGGTCTTGAGGCGTTGTCTGGCAGATATGGACTGCTGGTCTTAGTTACTAGAGTTATTACTAAATTTGCTTGCTGAGTTGCTTGCTGAGTTACTGGAATCACTGAGTCTAGTCTGCTTTTATAGTGGGATCTTGGCAAGTTGACCAGATGCTCTATGCACAGAGGGAACTTTTTGCTACAAGGTTGAAGCTTCGTCCTCAAGGACTCTTCCCAGTCTAAGGCATGCAGCTTCCTTCTTAAGGAAGCTTCCTGAAGGCTGGCAACTTGGCTGTGGTCCCGACTGTTGAGTTGTGCATGTTGCCGCTGACGTAGGGCGGTCCCCACTCTTAGCTCCGCATAGAGCTAGTGAGTCGTGCATGTAGTAGCTGATGCAACTGCTGAGTCGTGCATGTGGTAGTTGATGCAATGTTGAGTCGTGTATGGACCACCCAATGCAGAGTGGTCCCTGCGCAAGAGCTTTGCTTTCACGTGTTGATGCAAGCGATCCCAGCAGTCCAGTCAGGTGTAGCCCCACCCTAGCTGGTCTAGGTCAATACTCAGCAGTACTTTCGTGCACTACGCAGCTGCTGACCAAGATGGCCTTGCAGGCATGCACAGCCTTGTTGTGCATGCAACACTCAAAGATCCAGGCTCCCTTCCCCCCTTGGAGCTGGATGCCCGAATTTAATCTGGCCTGTACTGTAGAAAATTGTTGGTCAAGCCGCACCCGGGTATTTTCGAATAAAAATCTGTAACTTCGCATATAGGCCTCCGATTGTCAATCCGACTACGCCATGTCAAAGCTGTCGCTTAGCGCTGTTATCGCTCACTCCAACATGAGAAAGTTTCACTCTCCACATGAGACAAAATTACACTTGATGAGAACACTCAAGACTAGTGCGCTCAGCAAGTGTATTCGCGTATGATAATAAACAATGCACTCAGTGCACTTTGAGTGTATTTTTGTATGGATGATGCACGCAATCGTCATAAACACTGGCCCCGCACACTAGCTCCCCCCGATAAGAAAGTTTTACTCCCCACATGAGAAAGAAATACACTTGATGAAAACTCTCAAGACCAGTACACTCAAGAAGTGCATTGAAAGATGATACAGAATAACGCACTCGTTGCACTCCCACTACATTTTTGTATGGACAATGTGCACATTCGGCACATATGCTAGCTTCTCGCACCAAGGTATCTCTTAAAGGAAAGGGATTCTTACCACATAGGACGAAGGTACGCTCTTTCAGTACACTAAAGAACGAGTGTATGGGATTGGTGCAAAGCATTATTCTTAGAGAGAGCACACTCAAGGGGCACACTAGAAAACTAATGTATGAAACGGCCTCGAGTAACCATACATCACTTTTGCACTTGAAAGACGATACACCTGCCAGTCAAAGAGAAGTAACCATGGATCTAACAAAAAGGGCAAGAACACCATGTCAACGCTCCATAAAATCCAACCTCATAGTTGTGACACCATCAGCCTATTTGAACCAAAAATCCCTCTTTTGACGTGTTTGTGATTGTTCGAGGAAGGGGTTTGCATTGGATTTGCAGGGGGTCCAAGACACTACACACACTGAGAGGGAATCTGATTGGCCCTGCTATTACGGGACCCATCAGATGCCTGCACAAACCCTCAACGCCGAGTGTAATTTCCGGTTTGGTTTGTGAGTAGCTTCCTTAAAAACTTGAGGGGAACGGTTGTGCCATGAAAAGAGCTAAGATATTGGAATCGGTGTGTTCGCTCATTTGCGATCGAGTAATGACCTTTTTACGCGCAAACCCCCCATGACAATACATGGTTGTATGTTTTTACACAAATAGCTCTAAATCATACTAGGCGGCTTGCGTGTACAAAAAAAGAAAGAAAAAGGGGGTCACCACTCGATTGCAATATCGTAAAGGAGGGAGATTGAGGAAAAGTCACATGATCCTCCTCGCCATCCTCGACCAACGACGCATGTCGCGAATCGAGTATGGCGAGCAAGGTTGGATGTCCTATACTTTTCAACTGAATTAGTGGATACTGGAGATGTAAAGTTTTGCTCGCGGATATGATAGCCTCAACCCTTTGGACGCAGGAATCTTTTGGCTATTTTTCCATCAAAATTTTCTTAGTTGGTCATTTGCTCCACTCTAATTTGTCTCATCTGGTAGGGATAAGAAGCCCAGCCCATTGTTTCCAACAACAAAGCTACTGAAGCTCTTCGTGGCTCCTCTTTGACGCATAATTTAAATCATTTTATTCCTTGTGAAACTCTCATCGTCGAAAGAAGGTCACGAAGTGTCGAATGCCGAACGAGATTTCATCCATTGTCATGGGCCTCGAAAGTTAATGATAAAAGAGAAGCGATGCCAATGAAGAATACCGCGTGCTCTTAATACTTGGATGAAACACCTACCGTCCAAGTACCCCTAATTCAGTACTTGGAGGGTCCTATTGGTCCCCAAGAGACTTTTGGTGCTGAGGTAGGCTTCCCCCAAACATCGCACCTTGGCATGCTACAAAGAGAAGTTGTTACAATTGCAAACAGATCCAAGCGTCGCCGTTTTGCACCTTGCCTAGACACAAAGTGACAAGCTCATGCCATGAAAAAGGTAGGTTCCTTCTTTGCATACTGATAAACATAAGATGTCAACTTCGAATTTTCATGCCAATTTCATGCCTTGTACCAAACTACATGCTTTAGAGGACCCGTTAGTGTCGATAACCATCATTATACATACTAATCGAACGACCAAGTTACTCGCAATCCTATTCGATGATGACCTTGTTGAAGTGCAAGTCCAGCCATGTCATGCATAGACAAAGCTCTAATTCACTGATATCGACAAACACTACCCAAAGCGAGACTAGCTGCTACAAATACCGGAAGCATGCATGGTGGCGGATTGGGCAAGGCTCCGTGCGTGATTTTTATGGCCGTCAAAACCACGCATGGCTGTTCATGTGAGGGGGACAAGCATGATCATCCCCCCTCGTATGGACATCCGATGGCAGGACACTCCAAAGACCGGCCTCTCCAACTGACTAGGTAGCACTACGACATCATGTAGATGTTGGAGTCACATCGCTAGGTAGCAAATCCGGGCTGCGTTCTGCGCTCCATCTTGAGAATAATGACGGATTGTAGGTTGTATCTGGGCATATAGGGTCACACCAGAGCCCACAGCAACTCGCTCCAACGGCACCCCACTATCAGAATGTCTCAGATATGTGCTAACACATGGCTGTTTGCATTCACCCGTGTTCTTTGAGCCGCACTCAACGACAGATTCGAAAAACTTGGGGCGTAGTCGACGAGTTGCTAAAACGTTGCCACAACCCTAGAGTTGTAGCAACTCGTACCGACTGCCTTCGGTCGCGTAACTTTGAGGCAAAATGTGTTTGGCCGAACCGACGCTGGCTCGTATCGTTTGTCTTTACGTGGTTCATGACATCATCAAAGCAAGCCACATCATCGCATGCACGACGTCACTCATGTTTTAGGAGTATGAAGAAAACAAAGTTTAAAACATGCATGCCACTTGTTAGCGCATGCGGTCACATCAGTGCTGAATGAACTTGGACGTGGAAAAGCGTACGCCATCAAGTCAAAAAAAAATCAAGCACGTTCAATGAGGCTTGAAAGGAACGAGTTGAGCAGCTTTACGAAGTCAACTCAACGCGACTTTATGCGGTCAGTTTAGTTTGTTCGGTCCACTGTCAACGTGGGGAGTCAAATTGGCCACCTCTCGCAAATCTAACCCCAAAACATGCGACCTCAAATAAGGTCGCGTCAACAATATGTTGTGTGCAGTGTATGTCAAGTTACCTCTTTGTTTTTCGAGCGACCAAAAAAGGGGGACAGTTAGCAATACTGACTTTCCTACACTCGTTCCACTCGTAAAATGCGAACATCCACTGTTTTTACTTCACGAACCTCAACAATGAGACAAAATGTTTACTGTTCTGTGAGAAGCTTCACGGACGTTCGTTCTCGAGCGTCGAATACTGGGCGCCAACGATGCGCGGTTGTTGCCGTCGCCACTCGGGGCAGGTGCGGCTTCAACGGGCATCCGGGCATCAAAATATTCCCCCATTGTTCTTTTCTCATATGTTGATATTCGCGGAAGTTTGTTTATTCAGTCAGGCTTTAACTTCAGCTTCCTTTGGGCAATTGCAACATTGTCTCGCTGTCTTGGTTGCGCATCTAGCAGAAAAGGTTGAGAAATCGTGTTTTGGTCAAAATAAAATCCTTCAAAGAATTTATTAGCGTCGCCGAGCTTCTCTATGCGCTTGGCGTCGCCAAGCGCATGAACCAATCGTGGGCCACTTTTGGTGGCTCACGGCTGGCCTCGTGGCCAAGGCACAGTAGCAGCTGACGTTGCCCTAGACCACCTAGGGCAGGTCCTCGGCGCACACTGCTTCCCCTTGCTGGCCATGGTGGCTCCTCCACACCGCCTCCAAATGAACACACTGCCGTGCTGTCGTGAGTCGATGTCCTTCAAGGGGTCGTCCGATTCGCTGTAGCTTCCGAACAGTCAGACCGCAACACCGTCTACGCGCTTGACGCACGAACCACCATTGCCATTGCCACCATTGTGGTTCCCTCCACCGCTCCACCATTCCACCACTTGACCACTCCAGTACTGCCCGCTCCACTCCACTTCCCGACTTCAACAGGAACCATTCGCAAGCCTATGTCACCTGAAACCCGTGGCCGCCCCTCATGGCGGAGGCCGGGTCGTCTAAAGCAGCAGAGCCGTGGCCTGGGCCGGGCAAGTCGAACAGTCTGACAGGCGCAGCAGCAGGGGAGGAGGGCCACTCGGACGACGAAGCCAGCAACCATCGCCGCCGCTTCCACTGGTTCGGCGCCAACAGCCAGAAGCGCGGGGCCAATCAGCCACCGCTCGCTGTCGACGTGGCGCTGGCTGACGTGGACAGCGACCTCGTCTCCCCTGGTACCACCAACGCCGGCGGCGGCGGAGGCAGCGTTCAGTTCAGCAAGTTCACGGAAGGCAGCGACATGGACAGTCCTCGCACCGCGGAGCGCAAGGCGCGGGGGCGCCTCAAGTCCCTCCTTTCCAGGAAGCAACCTAGCTTCCGCGGCCCGGGGGCACCGCAGTGCTTTCCCTGGCACGTGTTTAGTAAGGGCGGCGACCACCCCCACCTCGCGCGGTGCGACAGCTTGGACAGCCAGGATGCCTTGTCAGCAGCTACTGAACTGTGGCGGCGCAACGGCAGCCCGGCGCCTGGCATGGTCGCCACGCTGGCAGGCGGCAGTCCGCACGAGGTAAATATTTATAAACTTCCCGAGAGGCCTACTCCGGAACCGGAGGTGCTCCCTTGGGTGCTGCGACAGGCTGCTGCGGCAGCAGACGAAGAGGAGGAGGAGGTGGAGGCGAGTGTTGGGATGCGGCGCACGCTGTCCTTGGAGGCGCTGCAGCAGGCGCAGCAGCAGCAGCAGGAGAAGCAGCAGAAGATGATATTGGCGGCAAGAGCTGCTGGTCGGCCCTACCCGCAGTCGCTGGGTGAGTGAGGTGATGGAGGGCCTTTTGAAGGTGGCAGAGTGTGTGTGTGTGTGTGTGTGTGTGTGTGTGTGT
>SZWC01006903.1:50919-79570 GCA_023375785.1 Penium margaritaceum | reverse complement strand
TGGGCTGTGCTGTGCTGTGCTGTGCTGTGCTGTGTTGTGCTGTGCTGTGCTGTGCTGTGCTGTGCTGTGCTGTGCTGTGCTGTGCTGTGTTGTGCCGTGCTGTGTTGTGCTGGGCTGTGCTGTGGTGTGGTGTGGTGTGCCTTGCAGTGCTGTGCTGGTCTGTGCCTTGCAGTGCTGTGCTGGTCTGTGCCTTGCAGTGCTGTGCTGTGCTGTGCTGTGCTGTGCTGTGCTGTTCTGTGCTGTGCTGTGCCGTGCTGTGCTGTGCTGTGCTGTGCTGTGCTGTGCTTTGCAGAAAGAATGAAAGGACTATCTCCCGAGCCATGTGCGTGTGTAAAGCCACGTACCCCTATCGCTGCTGCTGCTCTTTCCACAGGCAGAGAGTCCAGAGGAGCTACCGGAGCCAGTGCTGTGCTGCGTGCGGCTGCACAGACTTGAACTGTCACAGTTTGGCTCGTTGGCTTCTGGGCTGTAGCGGGAAGATCTGCTGCCAGGTTCAATCATCCACGTGAGTGCAGCAATGCGCAGTTGGGTGCCAATCACATAGCCGTAGATGTTAATAGTGAGCACTTTCTTTCCATGATTGATGCGAATTCTCCCCGCATGCCCCACAAGCCTTCGTAGACTGGTGGTAGCTCCCCCTGTCACGATGGAGGAGCAAGAAGAGAAAGAGCTTGTTTTTTGAGAACCGCCACCGACGCCTGCCCATCTTCAACGCCTGGCTGGTGTAGCCCTGTGACTGTAGTACCTGTTTTGCAAGTGTTGCATTGTCAGCCAGAGGGTGACCTCCTGCGTGAGAACATGACCACACCTCTGTCTCAGTAAATTTTATCTCAATCTCAAGCAGTACCGACCATTACATCAAACTTTGGAGGACATACACCAACACATTTAGTTGTTTTGACGCCCATGAACTACTTGATGGCTGTTCCGTGCCCTTGTAGTGTCGAACCCACTCTAGAGGCCTATGGTTACCTCTGAATTACTCCTTGTGACTTTCGTGCAACTCGCTGAGATACAGTGACCTCTGGATCGGCTCCCCTCATGCAATGGTATAAATGAGTGGGAGGCCTACAACAACACTGTGATGACATGCCACGTTGGAAGGTTGGTGTGCTGCCGAAAGAGGTTGATTCAGGGATAGCAATTGCAGATGCTCAAGTGAATGTTGCCTCCTATTTGTTGTCATGTATCGGACATGCGCCGTAGTGTGCACTTGCCTTGCTTTGTGTGCGCTTTGTGTTGATGGTTTTTTTGTTGAATGAATTGTGCCGGTGCGCTTCAATCATGAAACAATCGTTTTCGGGAATGCAAAATCCATGCCAGACAGTACATGACCACCAGGCCACGTCATGCCCGTCTTGCCCAAATGGATCGACAGGAAGTTTGCACACCAAAAAAGACAAGAGAAATGAATCAGGGTCTCCCAAGGCACCAGAAAAGGTCACCAAGTGTCCAGGTCTAATTGTGGATAGAATACAAACACCATCTTGAAGATGTTTAAATGCTGTAGTAGGGTTGCCAACATTATTTGCGGACTAAAGAACCAAAAATATGGTCTCCCAAAGCATCGGAATATAACACATGATGCCCGGGCTTCGACCTTCGAGAAAATGTACGAAACACGTGAAACAAAAAGAATCACTATGTGACCAAAGAGAACATGTTCTTACAACACCCCCAGGCATCAACACAAACCATTGAGTGCTTGGGTATTGACAACCGAGAAAGTCCTATCAGCCATGAATTTATGAAGCACGCTGTGCGGAAGCATCACATGCGTCACACGGCAACAGAGTTGCCGCAGAAGCATCCTGGGGACAAAATCTGAAGCAACATGCTTCGCAATGCCTAGACGATGCCTGACAATTCCTTGACAATGCCTGACAATGCCTGGCAATGCCGAGACAATGCTTGGCAATTCATGGCAATCCCTGGGCAATGCTTGGTAATGCATGGTAATGCCTGGTAATGCGTGGACAATGCTTGGCAATGCCTAGCAATGCCTGACAATGCCTGGACAATGCCCGGCAATGCCTAGGCAATGCGTGGTAGTGCCTTGCAATGTCTAACAATGCTTGGGCGATGCCTGGGAATCCTTCAGCAATGCGTGGCAGTGCCTGTGAATTCGGATGAAATTCTCAACAATGCCTGTGCAATGCCTGGCAATGCCTAGGCAATGCTTGGCCATGCCTCGGTAATGCCTGGCAAGGGCTAGCAATGCCTTGCAATGCTTAGCAATGCTTAGCATTGCTTGGGTAATTCCTGGTATTGCCAGGGTAATGCCTTCCAATGCCTGGGCAATGCTTTGTTATGCAAAGGCAATGCCTGGTTAATGCCAAGCAATGCCTACCAATTCCCGTGCAATGCTGGTGAAATGCCGGGAAATTCCTAGTTAATGCCTTGCAATGCCCGGACAATCCCTGGCAAAGCCTGGGCGATGCTTGGCATTGCGTGGCAATGCATGGACAATGGCTAGAAATCCCTAGAGAATGCCTGGAAATGTTTAGGCAATGTCGAGCAATGCGTGGCATTGCCTAGGTAATGCCTAGCAATGCCTTGCAATGCCTGGGTAATGGTTGGCAATAAATGGGTAATTTTTGGCAATGTCTAGGCAATGCATGGCAATGCCCGGCAATGCCTAGGCATTACGTAGGGCGTAGCTAGTGCCCAAGTGAGGCACAACTATGGTGCAAATAGGGTGCAAATAGGGTGCAAGTAGGGCGCAACTACAGTGCAAGTAGGACGCAAGTAGGGCGCAAGAAGGACGCAAGTAGGGTGTAACTAGGGCGCAACTAGGGTGCAAGTAGGGTACAACTAGGGCGTAAGTAGGGCACAACTAGGGCGCAACGAGGGCACAAGTAGGGTGCAACTAGGGTGCAACTAGGGGGCAAGTAGGGCGCAAGTAGAGCTCAACTAGGGGGAAATTAGGGTGCAAGTAGGGTGCAAGTAGGGCACAAGTAGGGCGCACATAGGGTGCAACTAGGGCACAAGTAGGGCGCAAGTAGGACACAAGTAGGGCACAAGAAGGGTACAACTAGGGTGCAACTAGGGAGCAACTAGGGCATAGCTAGTGCCCAAGTGAGGTGCAACTAAGGTGCAAACTAGGACACAAGTAGGGTGCAAAAGGGATGCAACTAGGGCACAACTAGGGTGCAATTAGGGCGCAAGTAGGACACATGTAGGACGCAACTAAGGCGCCACTAGGGCGCAACTAGGATGTAGCTTGTGCCCAACGGAGGTGCAACCAGGGCGCAACAAGGACTCAAGCAAGGTGCAACTAGGGTGCAACTAGGGCGTGACTAGGGCGCAAGTAGGGTGCAACTAGGACGCAAGTAGGGCGCAAGTAGGGTGCAAGTAGGAAACAACTAGGGTGTGACTAGGGCGCAACTAGGGCGCAACTAGGACGTAGCTAGTGCCCAACTGAGGTGAAACTAGGGCGCAACTAGGGTGCAAGTCGGGCGCATTTACGGCGCAAGTAGGGCACAACTAGGGTGCAACTAGGGCTCAACTAGGGCGCAACTAGGGCGCAACTAGGGCCAAAGTAGGGGGCAAGTAGGGCACATTTAGGACGCAACTAGGGCACAAGTAGGGTGCAAGTAGAGCACATGTAAAGGCACATCTAGGACACAAATAGGGCGCAAGTCGGGCGCAAGTAGGGCACAAGTAGGACGCAAGTAGGGCACATTTTGGCCGCAACTAGTGTGCAAGTAGGGCACATGTAGGGCGTAACTAGGATGCATGTAGGGTGCAACTAGGGTGCAAGCAGGGCGCAAGTAGGGCTCGACTAAGGCGCAACTAGGGCACAAATAGGGCGCAACTAGGACACAACTAGGGCGCAACTAGGGAGCAAGTAGGGCGGAAGTAGGGCAAACGAGGGTGCAAGTAGGGCGCAACAAGGGCGCAACTAGGTTGTAACTAGGGTGCAACTAGGGCGCAACTAGGGTGCATGTAGGGTGCAAGTAGGGTGCAAGTAGGGCGCAACTAGGGCGCAACTAGGGTGCAGGTAGGGCGCAAGTAGGGTGCAAGTAGGGTGCAAGAAGGGAGCAACGAGGACACAACTAGGGTGCAACTAGGGTGCAAATAGGGGGCAAGTAGGGTGTAAGTAGGGCGTAACTAGGGCGCAACTAGGGCACAATTAGGGTGCAAGTACGATGCAAGGAGGGCGCAACTATGGCGCAGCTAGGGCGCAACTAGGGTACAACTACGACGTAGCTAGTACGCAACTGAGGCATAGCTAGGACACAACTAGGGCGCAACTAGTGCGCAACTAGGGCGCAACTAGGGCGCAACTAGGGCGTAACAAGGGCGCAAGTAGAGCGCAAGTATGACGTACGTAGGGCACAACTAGGACGCAACTAGGACGTAACTAAGGCAACAAAGGCACAACGAGGGCATAACTAGGGCGCAACTAGGGCGCAAGTATGGCGCAAGTAGGACACAACTAAGGTGTAAAGAAGGCGCAAGTTGGGTGCAAGTAGGGCACAACTAGGGTACAACTAGGGTGCAAGTAGAGCGTAACTAGGGCACGAGAAAGGTGCAACTAGGGTGCAACTAGGATGTAACTAGGGTGCAACTAGGGCGCAAGTAGGGCGAAAGTAGGGCGCAACTAGGATGCAACTACGATGCAACTAGGACACAAGAAGGGTACAAGTGGGGTGTAATTAGGGCACAAATAGTACACAACTAGGGCACAACTAGGACGCAAGTACGGTGCAAGTAGGGCACAAATAGGACCCAAGTAGGACACATCTAGGACGCAAGTAGGACGCAAGTAGGGCGTAGCTAGGAGGCAACCAAGGTACAACGAAGGCGCAACTAGGGCGCAACTAGGGCGTAGCTAATGCCCAGCTCAGGCGCAACTATGGCGCAAGTAGGGCTTTTGTAGGGTGCAAGTAGGGTGCAACTAGGGCGCAACTAGGGTGAAACAAAGGTGCAACTAAGGCGTACCTAGTGCCCAAGTGAGGCACAATGAGGACACAACTAGGACGCAACTAAGACCTATCTAGGGGGCAACTAGGACGTAACTAGAGTGCAAGTAGGGCCCAAGTAGGCAGCAAGTAGGGCACAATTAGGGTGCAACTAGGGCGCAACTAGGGAGTAGCTAGTGTCCAATTGAGGCGCAACTAGGACGCAACGAGGACGTAACTAGGGCACAAGTAGGACGCAAGTAGGCCTAGGTCGCAACTAGGGTGCAACTAAGGTGCAAGTAGGACGCAAGTAGGGCGCACGTAGGACACAAATAGGACACAACTAGGAAGCAACTAGGGTGCAACTAGGGAGAAAGTAGGGCGCAACTAGGTCGCAACTAGGGTGCAAGTAGGGTGCAACTAGGGTGCAAGTAGGGCACAACTAGGGCACAAGTAGGGCGCAAATAGGATGCTAGTAGGACGCAACGAAGGTGAACTAGGGCGCAACTAGGGAGCAAGTAGGGCCCAAGTAGGGCGCAAGTACGGCGCAACTAGGGCACAACTAGGGCACAATTAGGATGCAAATAGGCACAAGTAGGACACAACTATGGTACAACTTGGGCGCAACTAGGGCGCAACTAGGATGCAACTAGGACGCAACAAGGACGCAACTAGGGGGCAACTAGGAAACAACTAGGGCGCAACTAAGGCACACCTAGGGCATAGCTAGTGTCCAACTCAGATGGAACTAGGGTGCAACTAGGGCGCAACTAGGGCACAAATAGGGTGTAACTAGGACACAAATAGGGCGCAAGTAGGGTGCAACTAAGGTACAACTAGGACACAAGTAGGGCGCAACTAGGGCAGAGGTAGTGTCCAACTGAAGCATAACTAGGTCGCAACTAGGGCGCAACTAGGGTGCAACTATGGCGCAAGTAGGGCACAACTAGGATGCAAGTAGGACGTAAGTAGGGCGCAACTAGGGTGCAACTAGAGTGCAACTAGGGCGTAGCTAGTGCCCAAATGAGGCGCTAGTAGGGAGCAACTAGGGTGCTACTAGGGCGCAGCCAGGGCGCAAGTAGGGCGTAACTAGGGTGTAAGTAGGACGCAAGTAGGGTGCAACTAGGGCTAAACTAGGATGCAACTAGGGCTCAAGTAGGGTGCAAGTAGGGCGCAACTAGGGCACAACTAGGGCGCAACTAGGGTGCAAGTAGGGCGCAATTAGGGCACAAATAGTACGCAACTAGGGCGCAACTAGGATACACGTAGGGTGGAAGTAGGACGCAACTAGGGCGTAACTAGGGCGCAACTAGGACGCAAGTAGGGCGCAAGTAGGAATCAACTAGGGCGCAACTAGGGCTCAACTAGTGCACAACTAGAGTGTAGCTCGTGTGAAAGTAAGGCACAACTAGGAAGCAACTAGGGCGCAACCAGGGCGCAAGTAGGGCACAAGTAGGACACAACAAGGGTACAACTAGGGCGGAACTAGGGCATAGTTAGTGCCCAACTGAGGCGCAACTAGGGCCCAACAAGGGCACATCTAGGGCGCAACTAGGGCGCAACTAGGGTGCAAGTAGGATCCAAATAGGACGCAAGTAGGGCAAACTATGGCGCAACTAGGGCGCAACTAGGGTGCGAGTAGGATCCAAATAGGACGCAAGTAGGGCAAAACTACGGCGCAACTAGGGCTCAACTAGGACGTAGCTAGTGCCAAATTGAGGCGAAACTAGGGCGCAACTAGGGTGCAACTAGGACACAACTAGGACGCAAGTAGAACGCAACTAGGGCGCAAATAAGGCGCAAGTATGGCGCAAGTGGGATTCAAAGAGGGTGCAACTAGGACAAAACTAGGGCACAAATAGGGTGCAACTAGGGCGCAACGATGGCACAACTAGGGCGTAGCTAGTGCCCAACTGATACGGAACTAAGGTGTAACTAGGACGCAATTAGGGCACAAGTAGGGCACAATTAGGGCACAAGTAGGACGCAAATAGGTCGCAACCAGGGTGCAACTAGGGCAAAACTAGGACGCAACTAGGACGTAGTTAGTGTTCAACTGAGGCACAACTAGGACGCTCCTAGGGTGGAACTAGGGCGCAACAAGGGCGCAAGTACGGCACAACTAGGATGCAAGTAGGGTGCAAGTAGGGTGAGACAAGGGCGCAACTAGGACACAACTAGAGCACAACTAGGGCATAGCTAAGGTCCAACTGAGGCGCAACAAGGGCACAACTCGGGCGCAACTAGGACGCAACTATGGTGCAAGTAAGGTACAACTAGGACGCAAGAAGGGTGCAAATAGGCCGCAATTAGGGCACAAGTAGGACACAACAAGGGCACAACCAAGGGGCAACTAGGGCGTAACAAGGGTGCATTTAGGGCGTAGCTAGTGCGCAACTGAGGCGCAACTAAGCCGCAAGTAGGGCACAAGTAGGGCGCAACTATGGTGCATGTAGGGCACAACTAGGGAGCAACTAGGGTGAAATGCGCAACGAGGGCACAACCATGGCCAAAGTAGGGCTCTATTAGGACGCAACAAGGGCGCATGTAGGGCAGAAGTAGAGCGCAAGTAGGGCGCAAGTATGGCGCAAGTAGGGTGCAACTAGGGCGCAACTAGGGCGTAGCTAGTACCCAACTGAGGCGTAACTAGGACGCAACTAGGGCGCAAGTAGGGCGTAACTAGGGTGCAAGTAGGACACAAGTAGGGCGCAAGTAGGGCATAACAAGGGTGCAACTAGGATACAACTAGGGCATAGCTAGTGTCGATTTAGGGTAAAACTAGGGCGCAAGTAGGGCGCAAGCAGGGCGCAACTAGGCCGCAATTATGGCGCAACTAAGACGCAACTAGGGTGCGACTAGGGTGCAACTAGGCCGGAAGTAGAGCGCAAATAGGGCGCAACTAGGGCACAACTAGGGCAGAAGTAGAGTGCGAGTAGGGCGCAAGTAGGATGCAAGTAGGGCATAATTAGGGTGCAACTAGGACGCAAGTAGGGCGAAACTAGAACGCAACTAGGGAGCAACTAGGGCGCCACTAGGACGTAAGTAGGGTGCAAGTAGGGCACAAGTAGGGCGCAACTAGGCCGCGACTAGATTGCAACTAGGGCACAAGTAGGGTACAAGTAGGGTGCAACTAGGGCAGAACTAGAGACAACTAGGGCTCAAGTAGGATGCAAGTAGGACGTAACTAGGGTACAACTAGGGCACAACTAGGGCACAAGTAGGACAACTAGGGCGCAACTAGGGCACACCTAGAGTGCAACTAGGACGTGGCTAGTGTCCAACTGCGGCACAACTAGGGTGCAAATCTGGAGCAACTAGGGTGCAAGTAGGGCGGAAATAGGGTGCAAGTAGGGCGCATGTAGGGTGCCACTAGGATGCAACTAGGACACAACTAGGGCGCAACTAGAACGTAGCTAGTCCCAACTAAGGCGCAACTAGGGCGCAACTAGGGCACAAGTAGGACACAACTAGGGCACATGTACGGCACTACTAGGATGCAACTAGGATGCAACTAGGGTGCAACTAGGACGCAAGTAGGACGCAAGTAGGATGCAACTAGGACGAAACTAGGGCACAACTAGGGCGCAAGTAGGGTGTAAGTAGGGCGCAAGTAGGGCGTAACTAGGGTTCAACTAGGGCGCAACTAGGACGCAAGTAGGGAGCAAGTAGGACGTTAGTAGGCTTCAATAAGGGCGTAACTAGGGCGCACGTAGGATGGAATTAGGACACGACTAGGGTACAACTAGAGCGCAACTAGGACGCAACTGAGGTGCAACTAGGATGCATGTAGGGCACAAGTAGGATGTAACTAGGGCGCAACTAGGACGGAACTAGGACGCAACTAGGGTGCACACAGGGCGCAATAAGGGCGCAAGTAGGTTGTAAGTAGGGCGCAAGTAGGGCGAACCTATGGCGCAACTAGGGCGCAAGTAGGGCGTAGCTAGTGCCCAACTGAGGCACAACTAGGGCGCAACTAGGGAGAAACTAGGGCGCAACTAGGGCGCAACTAGGGCGGAAATAGGACGCAAGTAGGACACAACTAGGACCAAAGTAGGGCGACACTAGGGCGCAACTAGGATGCAACTAGGGCGTAGCTAGTGCCCTGTTGAGGCATAACAAGGACACAACTAGGACGCATCTAGGGCACAACTAGGGTGCAAGTAGGACGCAACTCGGGTGCAAGTAGGGTGCAAGTAGGGTACAAGTAGGGTGCAAGTAGAGTGCAACTAGGGTGTAACTAGGACACAAGTAGGGTACAACTAGGGTGCAAGTAGGACGTGAGTAGGATGCAAGTAAGGCGTAACTAGGGCGCAACTAGAGCGCAAGAAGGGTGCAAGTAGGACACAAGTAGGGCACAAGTAGGGTGCAAGTAGGTTACAATTAGGATGTAACTAGGGCCTAACTAGGGCACAAGCAGGGCGCAAGTAGGGCACAACTAGGACGCAACCAGGGTGTAGCTAGGGCACAAGTAGGTCTCAAGTAGGACGCATCTAGGGAGAAACTAGGGCGCAACTAGGGCATAGCTATGTCAGAAGAATGGAAGGAGCGGAGGGAGCAACGACAGAAGAGGGTAGAAGTAGAGTGATCCGGCAGACATAGAAATGCTGAAAGAGGCAAGGAGCAATGCAATGAGTTAGCTTGAGAGCTTGGATGGAAGAGTTGCGGGCTTAGGTAGAGTAGTGAGGTAGACAGGTCACCAGTGAAAGAAGTCGGAGCGAAGTGTGCAGGATCAATGGGTTGAGTAATGGGCTGAGGAAAAGCTGAGAAAATGAACGAGAGTGACGGAGCGAAGAGCTGCGAGGCCGAGAGATGAGAGTGGATGCCAAAGGAAGAGTGAGCGATGAGCGAGCAGAGCAAAGACACAGCGGCAAAGCTACAGAACCGAAGGCGAATAGGATGAAAAGGACTGTTCTGCATTGAAACTCGAGGGGATGAACATCCTCGGCATATACAGTCAGAACGGGTTAACGGACGGCTTCTTTTCGATAGTCGGACGCGGGTGACAGGTGTCACTTTATTAGGGGATGCCTTGACTGTTTGTGGAACGGTCATAAGGGCAATGATCCGTTAGTCAAGTTGGTTCGGTTGTGAGACCGGATCATTATTGAGAGCCCGGCGTAATCTGAGAGATGACCCTTTTCTCTGTCAAACTTATATTCTTGACAAGCCAGTGACCAAATGAGTCGCAACTAGGGTGCAACTAGGGCGCAACTAGGGCGCAAGTCGGGCGCAATTAGGGCGCAAGTAGGACGTAAGTAGAGCACAACTAGGACACAACTAGGACGCAAATAGGGCGTAACTAGGACGTACATAGGATGCAAGTAGGACACAAGTAGGGTGCAAGTAGGGCGCAACTAGGATGCAACTAAGGCGCAAATAGGGCGCAAGTAAGGCACAAGTATGGCACAAGTAGGATGCAACTAGGACGGACTAGGGCGCAACTAGGGTGCAAGTAGGACGTAAGAAGGGCCAACTAGGGCACAAGTAGGTGCAACTAGGGCGCAACTACAGTGCAACTAGGGCGTAATTCGGACGCAACTAGGGCGCAACTAGGGAGTAAGTAGGGTGCAACTAGGGTGCAACTAGGGTTCAACCATGGTGCAAATAGGGTGGAAGTAGGGCAAAAGTAGGACGCAACGGGGGCACAACTAGGGTGTAACTAAGGCGCAAGGAGGGCGCAAGTAGGGCATAAGTAAGGCGCAACTAGGACGCAATTAGGACACAAGTAGGGCGGAAATAGGACGTAACTATGGTGCAACAAGTACGCAACTAGGGCGCAACTAGGGTGTAACTAGTGTCCAACTTAGGTACAACTAGGGCGCAACAAGCGCGCAACTAGGACGTAACTAGGGCGCAAGTAGGGCGTAAGATGGGCACAAGTAGGGCGCAAGTATGGCACAACTAGAGCGGAACTAGGGCGTACCTAAGGCGTAGCTAGTGCCTAACTGAGGTACAACTAGGGCGTAACTAGGGCGCAACTAGGGTGGAAGTAGGGTCCAAGTAGGGCGCAAATAAGACGCAACTAGGACGCAAGCAGGACACAACTAGGGCACGAGTAGGGCACAAGTAAGGCGCAAGTAAGGCACAACTAGGGTAAAACTAGGACGCAAGTAGGGTGTAAGTAGGGCGCAATTAGGGTGCAAATAGTATGCAACCAGGGCGTAACTAGGGCGCAAGTAGGTAGCAAGTAGGATGCAAGTAGGACGCAACTTGGACGCATCTAGGATGCAATTAGGACGCAAGTAGGGTACAAGTAGGGCGCAACTAGGATGGAACTAGGGCGCAACTTGGACGCAACTAGGACGTAGCTAGTGTCCAACTGAGGTGCAACTAGGACGCAACAAGGGCACAATAAGGGTATGACTAGGGTGCAACTAGGACTCAAGTAGGATCCGAGTAGGGCACAAATAGGACACAAATAGGACGTAACCAGGGCACAACTAGGTCGTAGCTAGTTCCCAACAGAGGAGCAACTAGGGCGCAACCAGGGTGCAACTAGGACGCAACTAGGGCGCACGTAATGCGCAACTAGGGCGCAAGTAGGACGCAAGTGTGGCTCAAGTAAGGCACAAGTAGGGCGCAACTAGGGCGCAACTAAGGCGCAAGTAGGGCGCAAGTAGGGTCCAAGTAGGGCACAACTAGGATGCAATTAGGGCGTAACTAAGGCGCAAGTAGGGTGCAAGTAGGGTGCAAGTAGGGCACAACTAGGTCGCAACTAGGGTGTAACTAGGGCGCAACTAGGGCACAACTAGGGTGCAAGTAGGGCACAAGTAGGGCGCAAGTAAGGCATAATGAGGGCACAACTAGGGGGCAACTAGGGGACAAGTAGGGCGCAAGTAGGGCGTAAATAGGGTGCAACAAGGGCGTAACTAGAGCACAACTGGGGCACAATTAGGGTGCAAGTAGGGCACAACTATGATGCAACTAGGGCGCAACTGGGATGCAAGCAGGACGCAAGTAGGGCACTACCAGGGCGCAACTAGGATGCAACTAGGGTGCAACTTGGACACAACTAGGGCGTAAATACGGTACAACTAGGACGTAGCTAGTGTCTAACTGAGACGCAACGAGGGTGCAACTAGGGCACAACTTGGGCGTAGGTAGGGTTTAGCTAGGGCACAAGTAGGGCGCAAGTTGGGCACAGCTAGGGTGAAACTAGGGCATAACTAGGGCACAACTAGGGCGTAGCTAGTGTCTAACTAAGGCACAACTAGGGTGCAACTAGGCCGCACCTAGGGTGCGACTAGGGTGCAAGTAGGGCGTAAATAGGGCACAAGTAAGGCACAAGTAGGACGCAACTAGGGTGCAACTAGGGCACAACTAGGGTGCAATTATAGTGTAACTAGGGCGTAGCTAGTGCCCAACTCAGACGAAACTAGGGCACAACTAGGGCGCAACTAGGGCACAAGTAGGGCACAACTAGAATGTGAGAAGGGCACAACTAGGGCGCAAGTAGGACACAAGTTGGACGCAACTAGGGTGCAACTACGGTCCAACTAGGGCGTAGCTAGTGTCCAACAGAGGCGCACCTAGGACGCAAGTAGGGCGCAAGTAGGGTGCAACGGGGGCACAACTAGGGTGCAACGAGGGTGCAAGTAGGGAGCCATTAGGGTATAAGTAAGGCGCAACTAGGGTACAACTAGGGTGCAAGTAGGATGCAACTAGGGTGCGAGTAGGGCACAACTAGGATGCAACTAGAGTACAAGAAGGGAAAAACTAGGGCGCAAGTAAGGTACAAGTAGGACGCAACTAGGGCACAAATAGGGTACAACTAGGGCGTAAGTAGGGTGCAAGTAGGGCACAATTAGGGTGCAAATAGTATGCAACTAGGACACAACTAGGGCGTAAGTAGGGCGCAACTAGGACAAAACTAGGGTGCAATTAGGGTGCAAGTAGGACGTAAGTAAGGCGCAGCTAGGGCGCAACTTGGGCAACGAGGACGTAACTAGGACGAAACTAGGGCATAGCTAGTGCCAAAATGAGGTGCAACTAGGGTGCAACTAGGGCGCAACTAGGGCGCAACTAGGGCGCAAGTAGGGTCCAAGTTGGGTGCAAGTAGGGAAAAAATAGGACGTAACTAGAGCGCAACTAGGGCATAGCTCGTGCTCAACGGAGGCACAACTAGGGTGCAACTAGGGCGCAACTAGGGTACAACTAGGGTGAAATTAGGGCGCAACTAGGGCAGAAGTAGGGCGCAACTAGGGCAAAACTAGGACGCAAGTAGGGCGCAAGTAGGGCATAAGTAGGGCACAAGTAGGGCGCAACGAGGGTGCGACTAGGGTGCAACTAGGGCGCAAGTAGGACGCAAGTAAGGTGCAAGTAGGACGCAACTAGGGTCCAACTAGGGCATAATTGTGGCGCAAGTAGGAAGCAAGTAGGGCGCAACTTTGGCACAACTAGGGTGCAAGTAGGGCGCAAGTAGGGCGCAACCAGGGTGCAACTAGGGTATCACTAAGGTGCAACTAGGGCGCAACTAGGGTGCTACTACAGCACAACTAGGGGGTAGCTAGTGCCCGATTGATATGCAACTAGGTTGCAACTAGGGGACAAGTAGGGCGCAAGTAGGGCGCAACTAGGGCACAAGTAGGGCGCAAGTAGGGCGCAACTAGGGTTCAACTAGGGCACAACTAAGGCGCAACTAGGGCGTATCTAGTGTTCAACTGAGGCACAACTAGGGCGCAACTAGGGCGCAACTAGGGTGCAACTAGGGTGCAACTAGGGTACAAGTAGGGTGTCAGAATATTGGTCAAAACTCACACAACTCAATTGGGTTCTTTCCTCTCACCCTAGCAAATTTCTGGCTGATCCGCTCATTGGGAAACGGAAACAACAGTCCTGTCCCGGTTCACCTCTTGTAGCGTGCCCTTACAACGGCTTGGCTGGCAAGACCAATCAGATCTCTCCGGTCTGACCATTCAACCGTCCGAGACCACCACAAGGAGCACCAATGGACCAGCAACGCAACCTAACGACTGGCGAACTCTGTCGATAGGAAATGTGCATCTTGGTCCACTCACCGTGGCTATGAAGAAGGCTCGACAGAAGAAGCACGTCCTCCGCTCAACATGGAAGGACTACCAAGAGCCCAAGATCATGCGGAGCCGAACCGTGTCTACGAACCGCTCAGATACAACAGCAGCAACAGCAGCTCAACAGCGGCTACAGCGACACATCTCGCACCGCCCACCCTAATAGGTTTAGGTGCTCTTGCTCTAGCCCTAGGACTACGTAGTACTAATAGCAGTAGAACTCATGTAATCTAGTACCTCTGTTCAGTCCTCTATTCATTGCTTTTTCTCAATCAATCATCTCTTCAATTATCACTTCCACAACGTGTTTCGGGCCCCTGGCCCTTCGCTTGCGCTCAGGCCTCTGGCCCTCATTCAGGTTTTGCCTCACTATTCTCAATCAGAGAGATTGCTCCGAACACCTTCATACATGAACTCTCATCATTGTTCTTCAGTCCCAACCTTTGGTGTGCTCGCATTAGAGCAGTATGGTCTGTGGCTGACGCCTTGGTACCCTCAGCCCAGCCAGGCTCTCCTCCACATCTGAAGTGTTGTGTTCCTTCGTTCATCATCAGCGCTTCATCACTTCGGCTCCTCGCGCACTTGCCTCTTTCTCATAGCAAATGACCATCCTGTGACGCCAACCTTCCGTCAGCCTCTTGCACCTTCATTGCAGCTTCCGCTCTGTCGGGTTGTCTGCTTCTCTAAATGCTCCACTGCTCCCATTTTCCTAACATGGTATCAGAGCCTAGGGAAAGAACCTGTGTCCATCATTACCCGCTTTCACATCTCTGACGCATGAAACGCCAAGAAGCGTCGCGTCACCGCTACCTCATCCTTCCTCAAACTTCAGCATCTTCATCTCCGATCATCCTCCACAGCGCACGAGGTTTTACCCCTGCGCTCAAATTCGCAGCTGTACTGGCACATTGAGAACGTGTATTGGCGCAACTCCGTGACAAGCACAACTGCATCATTCATCACTAATCCTCCTCTCTGCAGCATTCAAGCCTTCAATCTCTGCCGTCTTCACCACCTCATGCCTTTCTCATCATGATGACCCTCGAATGCACCTTTATCTCTACAGCAGATCTGCCCCCTCACCAGGATGAATTCCTGGACTACTACTATGATGACTACTTCTATCCTGCTGATCCTCCCGCTTTGCATGAAAACACCTCTGCTGCTGAAGCTACCCTGGATCCTGCCCCTTCTATGGGAATCCTCTACTCCGGTGCTCCAGCTTTCTCCCACGAGGAGCTGGACCAGTTCATGCTCCTCAACTACGGCACAGCCATCGATGGCACCACTACACAGCAAATCAACTCTCCCTCCACAGCTGTGCCTCTACCTCCGCAGAGCACCTAACTCTCAACCACAGAAGCAGCATCACTCCTGTTCTCGTCTCCGCCTGCAGCTGTCACCACAGCCCACTACATTTCGCCTCCAAATTGCATAAAACAGTCTATCAAAATGGAATCATCCACTCAGCCTGTCCCTTCCGCCGCCTCTCCTAACCTCAGGACTCCCAGTGGCTGTCCAACGTTCTCTGACACTTCTCCTCCTGCTTCTTGACAATGACACTCCTGCAATTTTCTCTGCCCTGACAAGTTCCCTTGCTTCTACTACCACATCCCCAGCAGCAAGACCCACTCTCACTCCAGTAATCCTGCCTGGCTTGTGACCTCACTCAACTCCCCCCCTCTGCCCCAAATTCTGAGTCTGAAAACTCCCCCTCAGTTCCTTCATTTACTGATTCATCAAGTACTTCCTCGTGCAGCAGCCCAGCGACAACATCACCTGCAGTGCTCTCGACAGTTGTCTGTGCAACCTCAGAACTGTCGGCAACTGAAACCTTGACGACCTCACCTGTGTTGCCTATGTTCACTCATCCTCTGCCCACAGCGTTCACATCCCTGCTCTCTCCTCCACTTTGTGTGCCTCATTTTACATCACCTCGTGCACCTCACCCAGACCTCCATTCCTTCTGTGGTACTACTCTTCAGAGAACCTACATCCCATCCGAATCCTGGCAGTCTTTCAAGCTGAACTCTGAGTCTCTCAAACCAATTTCACTCACTGGATGGCTGTCACCAGCACCACCCTCTCTGCCATATTTGCTGGACTCCTTCCTCCTCCCTCCGTCCCTTCGGACCAGTCCCATTCTTTTACATCTCTCACTCTTCCTCAACCCTGTTTCCACTACCCAGCCGCTGCCTTTTTTCTCTACCTTTGGGTTAAGCTCTGCCACATCTCTCCCCTCTCACATGCTCTCCGAGCACTTGTCACAGTGGATACATGGCTTCACTCCTCCAGCTCTTTCTCTCTTTCAGCATCCATGGACCATGCAGGAGACCTTCAACCTCTCTTCCCTTGGTGCGTCTCCCAGCTTCACTTCCTCTCGCCCCCAATCTGATGCACAGCCGTCCAACGACGTCCATTTGTCCCTCGATCTCCTCTGGACGGCTAGGAAACACCTGACCTCGCTCGTCAGCTTCTTCTTTGGGAGCAGTGTGCTCTTGAGGGCGGCTGTCAGAATATTGGTCAAGACTCACACGGCTCAACCGGGTTCTCTCCTCTCACCCTGGCAAACGTCTGGCTCATCCGCTCATTGGGAAACGGAAAAGCCAGTGCGGTCCCGGTTCACCTCTCTTAGCTTGCCCTCCCATCGGCTTAACTGGCAAGACCAATCAGACCTCTCCCGTCTGACCATTCAACCGTCCGAGACCACCACAAGCAGCGCCATCGGACCAGCCATGCAACATAACGACCGGCAAACTCCGCCGACACGAAATATGCATCCTGGTCCGCTCACCGTGGCTATAAAGAAGGCTCGGCTGAAGAAGCACTTCCTCTGCTCAACATGGAAGGACTACCAATAGCCCAAGATCGTGTGGAGCCGCACCGTGTCTCCGTACAGTTCAGATACAACAGCAGCAGCAGCAGCTCAGCAGCGGCTACGGCTTCACATCTCGCACCGCCCACCCTAATAGGTGCAGGTTCGTCCCTGGAGGCCGTGAAGGAGGCCAAGGCTGTCCTTCAGGCTGCCTACAAGATGATGGACCTCGGTCCTGCTTCGGTGTTTCTTGGTATGGAGATCGTGCGAGATCGCAGGCGTCGGACATCGTTGCTACATCAGGCCCGATATGCACGAGTCGTGGGGGAGAGTTTCAGCGATCTCCTTGGTGCAGTGC
The DNA here is from genome assembly GCA_023375785.1 of Penium margaritaceum. Taxonomy (NCBI): domain Eukaryota; kingdom Viridiplantae; phylum Streptophyta; class Zygnematophyceae; order Desmidiales; family Peniaceae; genus Penium; species Penium margaritaceum. The sequence goes on along the minus strand of SZWC01006903.1, from coordinate 62,461 downwards.
CCACCGCTTCCACACCTCTTACACCCGATGGGCAGGATGCCCTGAAGGTGGATGATCCCTCACAGCTGGGGGAGACAGTGGACGTGACCTTGTACCTCCGTCTCATCGGATCCCTGATGTACCTAGCCACTACCACACGTCGTGACATCGCTTTCGCTGTCAACCTCCTCGCTCAGTTCTCGCAGGCTCCTCGTGCCAGAGCCCTTCACGCGGCAATGCGAGTGGTGCAGTACGTGGTCTCCACGCCGTACCTCGGACTCTACTTTTGTCGGCAGTGTTCGATGGTCCTTGACGGCTACACAGACAACGACTGGGCTTGAAGCCCAGCTGGACACAACCGTACTGGCTACGTGTTTCTGCTCGGTGGTACCACTCTGTCTTGGCGTAGCGGGAAGCAGGGCTGCATCGCACGTAGCTCGTCAGAGGCAGAGTACGTTGCTTTGGGCGCAGGGGCTGCTGAGGCGGTATGGCTGTAGCGCCTGTTTCTTGAGCTTGGTCAGTCAATACCCGCCATTGCGCTTCGCTGCGACAACCAGAGTGCTCTCGCCATTGCGGAGAACTCCGGTGTCTTTCACACTCGCACGAAGCACATTGCGGTTGAGCATCACTTTGTGCGTGATCTGGTGGAGCGACACGTGATCTTCGTCATGTGGGTTGGCACTGACATGCAGCGTGCTGATTTCATTACGAAGGCACTAGCTCGCGGAAAGTTCCTGGTGGCCATTCGTTCTGTTGGGCTTCGCCCCATGCCTGAGGGTGGTTGAGTGTGGGATGTGTGTCTGTGTCTCATCTGTTTCACACTCACTATTGTACTTGTCCCAGTGCTGTACGTGTATGGACATGCGTACCATCGGGTCATGGGGGAGTGTTGTGATTTGTGACGTTCTTGTCCAGTCTACTGTGACCACTCGGTCGTGTCCATAGTCGTGCAGATCCCTGAGGCGGACCCTGGTAACATTGGAGGGACGACGGGCGGCGGACTACCAGCTTGGAGCTGGCCGACTACCGTTCCAGAGCCCCGGACACTGCCGGGACTCCCTGCTGTTTTTCTGCAACCTGTAGGAGTCTTTTCAGCGGACTGGCCATGAGCCCGATTTGCATGTTTTTGCATTGTGTGTCCACCGTCTGATGATGGATGCATGCATGTGACCAGTTTTAGCGTCCGTCTTGTGATCCTGCACGTCTAGGTTCAGACGGCGTAGCATTCTGACATGTGTGCGCAGAGTTATGGCCAAAACAGTGGTTTTGGGCTGGTTTTAGGACAGCTCTTGGACCGCCGCGTGCGACACCCGCTGTGCGCCGCGGCAGGTATTTAGGCCATGGACCTGTCATTTGTTAACTCTCTCTGCAAATGCTATTGAAGCATTTAGATACTTTGCCTTGTGTCCCCTAGCCAAACTCTTGCCGTTGAGTGCACGACTTGTGACTGTCGTCACCGTCTGATCAGGCACTGACGCCTGGTCAACAAGAGTGTTGCTAGGAAGCTTCCTTGCAACTTCTCAGGTCGGACGACGCAGTCGCAAGCAAGCATGTGGAAGAAACAGCAAGGGTAAGGCTACAAAACGTGGAAAGTCTCATAAGCTCAAATAGCTTAGTAACGCAAAGAGAAATGACAGCTGACAAGGACACACCATACATGCTCGTCCCGGTGTACGGCGGATGACGTACGCGGCAGTGTCAAATGTCCTAAAACCATCACAAAACCACCTTTCTGGTTGTAGCTCTACAAACACGCATCCCACACAACACGATCTTAACTTAGACATGCAAAATGTTTAGCCGAATGATATGAAAGGTCACACAAATAATGTCCACCATCAATCTGTGGAACATGATGCAAGACATGCAAATCGGGCTCAAAAGCTAGTCCGCAAAGAAAACTCTAGACGCTTCGGAAAATATATAGAGTGCCCTAGCAAGCAGCCAGGACGCTATAGTAGCTGGCTTGCGGCTGCTCATGGATGGGGTCGCCACCCTTCGGTGCCCCGATGTCAGGTGGGTCCGCATCAAGGATCTCCAAGAGCATGGAAACGACTGAGTGGTCACGGTAATTTGTACAAATAGCGGAGACGTTTCATACCAGATAACTCCTCCATGAACCGATGGTACGCATGTCCATACACATGCACTACCAATGCAAGTGTGAAACAACATGCTCACCAGTCAATACAGACACACCCCACTCCCAGCTACCCTTACGCAAAGGGCAAAGCCCGACAGAACAAATGGCCAGCACGAACTTTCCACGTGCCAATGCCTTGGTCAAGAAGTCAGCCCGCTACATGTTTGTACCGACCCGGATGACGGAGGTCACCTGTTGCTCCACATGATTACGCGTAAAGTAATGCTCAACAACAATGTGCTTTGTGCGTACACAAAACACACAAGAGTTATTTGTCATGGTAAGAGCACTTAGGTTATTACAACGGAGAACGATACAATGTAGAGACTCACGTAACTCAGTCAATAAATGCTACAGCCACACCAATCTCACCAGCCTCGGCCCTCCACCATAACATACATAGCCTCTAATGTGATGTGTGCTATGTAGTCAAGCTTGCCGCTACACCATCCAGCAGGAACATGTAGCCTATTTTAGTGCATCTGTCAAGGCTCTAGGCCGACTCACTGTCTGTGTAGTCGTTGCCTATCACTAAATACTGACGTAGAAAGTAGAGTAGGCGTATGGTGTGAAAACCACATACTGCACCATTCGCACAACCGCATGAAGGGCTCTCGCCCCATAGAAGCACAATAATTGTGCAAAAAAACATCAAAGAGCTAACGAGGCCCAAGTACAGGGTTACGTCAACTATCTCCCCCAGCCATGCTGGGTCATCCACCTTCAAAGCATCCTGCCCATCGGGTGTGACGGGAGTGGAGACTGTGGGAACTACAACAACGAGGTCAGCAAACCGTTCCCACAAAACACGGACATAATGTATCTAATGCACCAAGAGTGTCTGCTGCTGACAATCACGAATGATATCCTTCTTCAGGAAAACGGTTGTACGGCCAATGTTCATCATCATGTAGGCAGCTTGAAGGAATGTCTTGGCCTTCTTCATGGCCTCCATCGTAGACGACGCAACAAGGAGATCATCCACGTAAACTAGGATGGGAATGGAGCTCTCAACTTTCCACCTGAGAAAGAGGGATGGGTCGGTGTCATTTTGCATGTAACTAGTTTGTGTTAGTGTGCTGGTGACCTCCTGTTTCCAGTACCTTAGTGCTTTTTTCAAGTCGTACAAGGCCTTGCGCACGCACCAAACTTGCCACTGACCTCAGAACTAGGAAGTTGGACTATGCAAATCTCCTTCCCCAAGGTTTCATAGAGGAACGTGTTCTTTACATCCAACTGTTATAGCTCAAACTGCAAGCAGAGCGTGAGTGGTGGTCATGAATCCAATGGGTGCGAACGTATTAGCAAAAATTACACCCTCAACATGTGAGTACCCCTTGGACTTCAAGCGAGCTTTGTAGCAATGTAGTATGCCATCATACTTCACCTTCTTACGAAAGACCTACTTGGCATGTACATCCTTCCTCCCAAGCGGGAGGTCGACAAGTTCTTAGACACCGTACTCACGGACAGCTAAGGAGAGGATGTTGGACGATCATCGACACGTACTTGATTGCGTGCTTGTAAAGTAGGTATAGGCAGAGGACTAGGGAGACTTCAAGTGGTACGTTCTATGTGTGCCAGAGTAAAATGGCATAGACATGGATGTAGTGTGCCAAAGAGGGCTGGCACTGGCATGGGGGTAGGTATGCCAGAAGGGTCTGACAGTGGCACGGGAGAACATGTGCCTGGAGGGACTGACACTGGCACGGGAGCACGTATCCCAAGAGGAACTGACACTAACACAAAAGTAGGTGTTTGAAAAGGAATGGACGAGGCCACTGGGCTGATAACCATCATGGCCAGATCGTCATCAGTCGAAATCCCGACCAGAGGTGAGGAGTCCTCGACGGACCCATCCCTAGATTTAGACTCCCCCATGCACCAGGACGTCACACGGATGGGAACATGGCCAGCGGGCAGTGATAGAATGCCAGATATGTCTTGGTAGGAGATGGCCTCAAAGAAGAGAGTGTCATGGAACTCAAAGATGCAGTGACGAGCGGGGTCCCAAAAGCGCCATGCCTGCGACAATGAGAAAATGCCAACAAAAGCACACATGTGGCCCTCATGTGAGACACTGGACCCCTGCTAGTCTGCGGTATACCAAACGTAGGCTATGAACCTCCAAATAAGAGTGCGGTTTAGGTCGTCGCGATGCCCGAAACCAAACCTTTTACAACGTGACATTGTCCAGAAGGGGACCATGCAGTAGGAGGTTCCATACCCACGTCATGTAGGTTGATAATCCTCAAATGCAAAGGACTCTGGAACACCACACTCTGACCGCATGGCGTGAACTGCATCCTCCATAATGCAGACACAACCCTCACAATCCCCATTCCGTTGTGGTGTGGTAAGGGCGATGAGCCATTGGAAAAAACCGCGCTCAATAAAGAATTTGGCCAGTCCCCTGATAACTCACCACCACAATCTGAGCAAAATGTGTAGACGGTCTGTGCTTAGCCATCGCCAGCCATAAGCAGACTGCCCGGACGGTATCGCTATTGTGACGAAGGTTGTAGACCAACAGCATTCAAGTAAAGTCATTAGTTGAGGTAAGGACACATCGTCCCTGGTCTGAGAGAGACCTGATAGGGAGGAAACTGAGAATGCCCAAGTGGACGCTCTAGCGCCAAAGTGTGACGCTCTGGTGCCAACGTGTGACGCTCTAGTGCCAAATTGTGACGCTCTAGTTCCAAAGTGTGATGCTCTAGTGCCAAAGTGTGACGCTCTAGTGCCGAAGTCTGACGCTCTAGTGCCAAAGCTTGACACTCTAGTGCCAAAGTGTGACACTCTAGTGCCAAAGTGTGACGCTCTAGTGCTAGAGTGTGAAGCTCTAGTGCCAAAGTTTGACGCTCTAGTGCCAAAGTGTGACACTATAGTGCCAACGTGTGACGCTCTAGTGCCAGAGTGTGACGCTCTAGTGCCAAAGTGTGACGCTCTACTGCCAAAATCAAGTCAGGGTAAGTTCAGCAATGCATCTTATCAGAAGTACAAAAGAGACACTCAGTCTTGAGTGGTTGCTTCAAGGAAGCCGCATCAGGATCGAGGGTTGGCTGAGTCCAAATGACCTTGGACATAGTGTTCGAGTCCACATGGAAATCTTGCGATGAAGTAAACGTTGGTATTTGGAGAGAGAACATCGGTGATAAATGCATGTGCAGGAGTGGAGGAAGGAGATGATGAAGAAGAAGTGTAACGAGACACATGACATAGGCCATTGAAAACTAAGGAATGACAAACAACGATAGTTTCATTAGATTTTTCAAGAAAGAGATCCATCCTCGTGCAAACACAAATAGAGAGCACGTTGATCCCAAGAGTAGGAACAAAGAGCACACTGAAAATGTAGAAGGGGACGGACAGACCATCAAAACACACCACCCCTACACCTTGGACGGATAATAACTGACTAGACCTTGTGCAAACGGACCAAACTGACGCAACGGGACCAAGCACCACACAGTCACTGCAATGCAAGGTCATGTGATAGATGGCTCCAGGGTCAATGATCCAAGTGCCACTTTCCGCACGACCTGTCGTCAACATATAGAAATAGGCCACAGAGCACTCTGCCTCTGGCAAATGCTCAACAAGGGACTAAAAACAACAAGGAACAACACAAATCTCTGAATCATTAAGCCAATCAATCCTATCAGGTGCATCCTTATCACACGCCGAGTCAGCTCCTCCATAAGCATCATCTAGGATAACGAACACATCATGACAAGTTGTCTATGGATCACCCGGCTGTGAAAACACACTCACACCCCCTGACTACGTACTGCTAGCAGTCGTATGATCCGTGAGGTCCCAATCACTGCTCCCGCCTTGGGAATGTCAAGGTGCTGTTTTAAGAAAATCTAGTGTTGTTTAGAAGTTGACAGAACAGTATCAAAATATTGATAAATTGTATGATTTTTCTGTCAACTCTTCTGGGAAGTGGTTGAATATAGGAGAATCTTTGGGAGTGGAGCACCAGAGGTTGGGACAGGTGGCCAAGATACCCTCTGTCGAACGACATAAAAATGCTGAGGTCGACGTGCACTGGGTCATGAATACAAGGACATAACTGACAACTCGTGGAGTTTATGGAGTCGTACATGTTTGGGACATAACATACATCGTCGATATCAAGACCTGTTCTTGCAGTCCTCGCCAACCTGACACGCCAATCCAACGTGGTTCACGGGGCGACGAGGACCTTCCCGCAAACTTTGGCTCAATGCAATACCCTGCAAAAAAACAACCTCAAAATGAGTGGAAATCGAGATGAACACTAGGCAGCAAATCAGCTAGTCGAAGCAGGAGATCAAAAGCACACAGAAGAAATTTTGCTATCCTCAATAATCCACTTGAGACTATTTGCCTTAATGCATTTGGAGCATATATTTTTATTCGGCTATATGTAGTCACCGTGGCTATCTACGAATGCCAGATATGAATCCAAAAGTTACATGCATCTATAGTCACCCTTTCCACTTCACGAGGACTAGTTATACCATTAGTGACTATCGACAAAAGACGATATTCAATCGGCATAAACAAGGTCTTAGGACAAGGCACTAGGGAATTTTTTATCACTTCGTTTTTGCCCGTGTTTGTTACTGGCCAAGGTGGACAGATAACTTAGCCCCCAAAGTTGCTCGGGGGTTGAGTGCGACCCTTAAGGGGAGGAAGGCCACGTGGGATGGAATGGAGGTGGGGAATTAACCACCAATGAACAAGGGGTAAAAACTATGCATAGTCTGTAATCCTTTTGGCTGAACCGATTAACAAATTCATGGGGTGGACATACCTGGTTTAACGGACCTAAGCAGTGAGAATTCTGAGAATTCAATATTGAGTTCTAGGTCGGAGAAGTTGATCGACGCAGCCAATAGCCGGCTTGTCTGGCCACGCTTGTTTAAAACACAAGCCACCCATGCCGCCTAGCAATCAACAGACAAACCGGGGAATATGGCTTCATGTAGTTGGTTAATGAAAAGATGTGATTATGGAGCCAGTATCATGGATGATGCTATGTTCTACAAATTAATCCCAGTGGCAGCAGGTGAACATGCATCTCCCTGCAAGTTTTTGAAAGCGCACTCAATAAGTAACTAGCATGCAGCGGAAAATGGGACTTCATTCATAACATCTTTCAACTGCATGCTGAACAAGATATATCAGTTTTTCAGCAAAGGGAGGGATGTGAGTTTGATATGTTTTCTCCCGGAACCATGCTTGGCAGGAATTCATACAAATGAGAGAGGAGAGAGGGGCATGATGAGAGGTTCTGCACCTGAGAACCTGAGGTCAAGTTAGCAACCTGAGGAAACACCGGTGTAAGTGCTTTGTGCCGTAACGTTTGTGGATGGACCCATGGATGGTGGTACAGTTGGAGGGGGGGGGGGAGGTGCCCGGACTAGTGGGGCCTATCGTGATTCCATCCTTAGCTGTAGGGAGATGATTCAATTGGAAAGACTTGCTAGTTTCTGAGTGACAAGAGCTCAGGGAACTGGTAATCTTACTTGAAGGATACGGTTATAGGAAATGGGACTTTGATGTGTTTGACATGATACGTCATCATGCCAAGAGAGGGGACAAAGATCCTTGGAGAAACATTGTCAAAGTTTGATGATATCATTGAAGTCCACCACTCTTAAGTAAATTTCCCAATACAACATGAATTGGAATTGTACATCAAGTGATTGTAGGCAACCTTCTGTTGGGCTAGTTATTTGAAACAAGGACGAGATAAGGATGAACATCTACAAAAGCAAGATCGATGAAATGTTGAACAGAGGAATAGAGGGGTGAAAAAGGGAATGTTGAAGAGGATAATGCTCTTCCAGTGTGGTTCTCTCGATGATAGAAAGACATAGTATCACATAGGAGCCTGAGGCGCCACAAGGGAGGAGGGCAAGGTCAACCCAAGTTGACCTCCAAGCTTGGAGGTAATGCACTTTGCCGAGGAGTACTGCCAAAGACCGGGTAAGGGAGGATCATGAAAATTCTCGGAGGAAAGGAAGATAAAGAGTGTGCCAATCATATAGGGTTTTGGCAGAATGGGGATAGGAGTGGAATTTGGAAGCATATAAATGTTAAATATTGTAGATTTTGCTTCTATAATGACTTCTGTTTCCCATACGTGTTGGTGTAGCTTGCAACAATTCAAGGATGGAATTGAGGAGAGGGCATAAGTGGATGAGGTGGGTTTAGTGGTGTGGGACAGGGCATGGAGGAGATTTCCATTTGCATAATTTGGACAATCTTTCATTCGACGAGCATTGGAGTGAAGAATCCGGACTTGAAAAGTCACCTTCCACAAAGGGGCCTAGACAAGTGTGACATCATCGGCATGGCCAACAAGAGATTTAGGTCATGAGGGAACCAGGATTCCTAGGAGCATAGCTCAAAATGTGTCATCAATGGACTCAGTGGTACAAATAAAGTCGCCATTTGAAAATTTAGCAAATACCATAATGAAGGAGGGTAGGCTCGATTAGCATGCCATCAAGGAAGAAGCATGTCAGATTTGCTGTATGCAGAAGCCTTAAACATTAACCAAAATTCGGAGGGAGTTCGAGGCGATAAAAATCTTTGATTAGGCATGGATAACCAAGGGATCTTTAGGTACTTAAAATTCCACAAAGAGAAATTACTGATAGACGCTTAAGCAACCCTTGGTGAGTTGATAAGGCTCACAGAGAGCTGCTAGGCAGGACCAATTGTGTGTGAGGGACAAGTTGTAGGTTACAGAGACAATAACACGGACGTGTGTGAAGTTGTGTAAAAAGAGAGAATGGCTGGTTTGACTTATGGATGTGAGATTACATTAGCACAGCTTTCTAACAAGCCTATGTACGCTCCATTTGGCACATGGAGCTAGAAGTACCGTCCTATCAAAGTTCACCTCCTAGCACAATTCTAGCCTAGAGGGATGAGCGGCACTCACACTTTCACATAAGAGAATTTCCATCCCTGCCATGTGTACAACCAATAATCTTGACATGGACCTTCCTTGAAGCTCCATGAAGGTCCTCCTGCCGGCTTCCTACCTTGAAGGCCGCTCCAGGCCTTACTGTCCAATGGCAGGGAGGCTTGGAGCGGTGGGAGGCTGGCCGTCACTTGTGCTGGTAGTGCAAGAGCCGTCACTTGAACCAAACCCACTACGACCAAACCTTGAAAGTCCATATCTCCCTCAAAAGGAATCGAAATCGAGTTCCATAAATTTCTACAAAAACAGGAAGAGATCCTCTATGCATCTATGGTACGTGATTATTTTTATGGAGCAACCTACTTTGGTCACTTTTTGGCGCCCTGTATCCATCAATTAGAGAGGTCGTAGTGTGTGCACCGTAGTGGTGTTTATGATGTAAGTAGACGAAAGTGTCTATAGTACACCTTTTTACAAGAAGAACAACTTGGAACTTGTGGATAAATAATGATAGTGGCTCGGTGAGATAGGAGAACCTTGCAGCTGGAAGACTATTCCATCTATCTCATCAACATCGCGGAGAGAGATGGGTTCATAACGTCCAAAGAGATCCAAATGGTTTAGTTTCTTGTGAAGGAACACTATGATGGATGACGAAAAGGTAAGGAATACACTGGGGTCCTAACGAATGACGTTATAAAAGGGGAAGATTAAAGAAGACATAAAAAATAATGAGATTCTATAATTCCTAGTGTAGTCCATTTTGCCAATGGACCTCGTGGAAGGCCTGGATGATGATGGTTTCAGGAACTTTATGAGGCGTAACTGGAGTTTTGGGAGAAGTTGGAGCATCAGTGGAAGGCGCCTTGCCTAAACTGGCAAGAAGAAGCAAGAAGACTGAACAATGCGATATAGCTTACGGTATATGTGGATGTTGAAGTTGCATCTTCTTAGGGCCATGTTTTCAAAACATGTCCCAAGGGTACTGGAAAATTCAGCGAGTGTAAGGTTTTGAGGGAACAGATCCACAGAATGATGAGGTCATCTTGTCTCAGACAACTTGGAAAGGTGGATTGGTCCTCCTGTTTTTTTACACAGTGATATTAGCTTAATTTTGAGCTACACGTGGATAGGTAAAGTGGTATACATTTGATTTTTGAACTTACAAAGCCTCCGTAAGATATGCAGGTCAAAGGTGGACACATCTTTGAATTAAAGGCAAAAGTCAATTATATAGACATGTTTGCTTGTGTATTTACTGCAAAGGCACTTTTGCTCACTGAAAATCCAATTATGAAAATCCATCAATGTTGATGAGCTCATGTTTAACGAGAGGCAAGTCGCATTGGAGAAGTGTGTAGAAGCTAAAAGAAGTGGTACAAGCTCTCTGAAAATTTCATGGCATACATTGGGTAGTTGAGCTACCAATGGCTAGACCTGTGTAAAACTCAGCAACATTCACTGCAACTAGAAAAGTGGCAACAGAGGTATCGTGTGATAAGCCATCGATGATTTTGATCACAACACAAGGTTCAAGTAACTTATGCATTGTCAATATCTCACATTAATCATTTACATCCATTTACAAAGAAGTATAACACACGCAAAAAAGGGTTAAAGCCATGATAAGCCGAGCTATGGAATCTCACCACACTAATCTCCATTCAAGTTTACACATCACATATTACACACTAGTAAAACTCTGGAATTCACAACCAATAGTAAACAAAACTAAAGCCAACCTGTCATAGGTTTTTCAATTTCAATGAGACTTGCACTGCACATGTTGCCAAGCTTTTCCTGTCCTTTTACACAAACATCCACTCGGTCCTCCATGTCAACACAGTTAAGCACTATCAAGAACCTAGAGAGGGCATCTCTGGAAAGGTGATCCACCCTCACCACCAGTCATAGTAACAGAGGACAAAAAACAGGTCACCGAGGACATCTAACGATACTCAAGACATGGAAAATAGACATCTCATCAAATGTGGTGGCTATGATGCAGTGCATGAAATAGATTCCTTAAAACTGACAAGACAATGATAAAAATGTTGATATTTACGTCCACCACCACTAGCCAGAGCTATGCAATGCACCTTGACCATTGCAATTAGAAAGGGAAAACGTTTCTTTGACGTACAAGTACCTATTTTCTTCTATTTGGTATCTTTATTCTTTACATTCATGACACACAGTGTGCGAAAGTCCGGATATGTGCTCCTACAACTCAAGCCTGCCAGGCCAAGTACCCCCAATGTGAATGTCGTGGGATTTACATTTATGACCAATTAGCCTCCAAATGTACACCCATTTCCCATTAGCATACATTGTATACCATACTGGAAGGTAACTTCCACCAGATACACATACCCTTGTACACCGAATGGCAACTTCCTGGATATACACGTACCCCACATACATAAAAAGGTACCTTCCCAGAAATTACATTGCTTGACCAACACCCCCATACACTGACCACATACAACCCCCCC